>VCDM03003196.1:35665-66717 GCA_012977825.3 Pteromalus puparum
GCGCCGAGCGCGCGCCATCCCTCATATTTTTGAGAGAATTTTTCTGGGTGGGATCTTGATTCTATTGTAATCATTGATCTTGGGTGGGATTTAATCCCTTCGAACGAGTACTCGTATAATTACGATCGAACTTCACTTACAGGTAAGTTCGTTTGATCGTCTAATTATACTTTATACTCGTTCTCCGTGATTAAAAAGGTAGATGTTTAGAGATTTTTATGAAACCAATAACTTTATTGAAATAATTTATAAAATGTATAAAGGTAGCTTAGAACAATAGTTTGTTTACGATTGTCTTATAACTGCGCTTGCAAAGTTACCTTCCTTATTTTCTATCGGTCTATTGTAGAACTTCGCGAACATTCTCGATTCGCCTGACCATCCAGCGGCGCTTCTAATTATATTTAAATCTAAACCTTTTTTATAAGCAGCTGAAGTCGACGCATGTCGCGTGCTGTGCGCGGTAAAGGATTTGTCAATCCCGCATTCCTCCAAAACCGACTTCAACCATCTGCGAATGGACTGCACATTTGCGGCTTTATAAGGTCTTTTGTACGTTATAAACAATGTCTTTTCATTATTTCTTAATAACCGTATTACATCTAGATATCGTGCTAAAGTTGATGCTATACAAAGCTTAGGTTTGTCTTTGAAAAAAGGAATAGACGCAAACGGCTGTTGGGCTCCTGGCCTCGACGTTTTGATGATTTCCTTAACTCTAATATCGACCATTGACGATGTGATTGTAATCTCGTCTATTTTTATTAGCGATAAAGTTTGCGCCCTAAAACCAGTGCCAAGTGCTAACAATATAATAAGTTTTTCCGTAAGTTTCTTTAATTTTAATTCTGCCAAAGGGTACCAGGACTCTATCTTATTCAAAACCGTGTTGACATCCCAAGTTTTGGAATATTTGGGTGCTGTAGGGCGCAGTCGAAAGATGCCTTTAAAAAAACGGTGTAACATTGAATCATGTTGTAAATCTGTCTTAGAAATTAAGGAAATGGCTGATCGCATTGAGTTTAATGTACTATAAGAGGATCCTTCATTGAATTTTTCCGTGAGGAACTCGATAACTATATTGACTTTAATCTCGTAAGGATTCTGCTTAATCCTATCACAGAATTTCCACCAACTCTTAAGTGAAGAATCATACTGTTTCTTTGTTGAGTCGGCTAGCGATGCTGTTAATATGTTTAACGCGGATTCCGAGAGGTTTTACTCTTTGAAGACTTGCCGCATAGCATTGCCGCAATCAGTGAAAGCTGCCGAGCCAACGGGTGTATCCAATTCCTGCAAGGAGATAACAAAAGGTGATTTGACGGTTGAAATATTATTGGCTGTCCTACCGACATTCTTTGAATTTCGGGAAACCAAGCTTGATCCGGCCAATAAGGGGCTACAACAATCACGGATGCTTCGTCTTCGAAANTATGACTAACTATAGGCCGATATCACTAATATCGAACTTAGCAAAGATATTTGAGAAAATCTTGTATAATAGGTTGTATTTATTTCTAATGGAATGCAATATCATATCGGAAAAACAATTTGGTTTTGTTAAAAATAGAGGCACAACGGATGCGTTAAACTATATCTCAGACATAATATATAAAAAAATCGACAAATCGAAACCAATTATAACTACTTTCTTAGACTTGGCTAAAGCCTTTAATACGGTAGATCACAAAAACCTATTGGATAAACTAGAGAGCTATGGAATAAGAGGCAGTGCCTTAAATTTAATAAACAGCTACCTCTCTGGTAGGAAACAATGCGTTAAAATAAAGAATTTGAAAAGTGAATACAAAGATATACCCATCGGAGTTCCCCAAGGGACCATACTAGGACCGTTATTTTTTATTTTATACGTTAATGACCTACTGAGAGGTATGCAAGATGATACTGTCGTTTCTTATGCTGACGACACCGTTATCATTGCTAGTGATAACACGTGGGAGTCCACTCAAGAGGAAATGAACAAATATCTTAGGGAAGTCGCAAAGTGGCTTACTGTAAATAAATTATCTTTAAATGTTAATAAAACTGTATATATTGCTTATGGTAGCTACTGCCATAGTGTTCCTGTCTCACTTAATATTGAGATAGGCAATAATACAATAAAAAGAGTAGAAAGTTATAAATATCTAGGTCTAATTTTTGATTATAACATGAAATGGGATAAACATGTAAATTATTTGGTTAAAAAAACAAAATACTTAGTTTTTATCTTTGCCAAAATTAGGAATATAATGGACTATAGAACTTTAACTATGATATACTATGCTTTTTACCAAAGTTTAGTCAATTATGGCATAATTGCTTGGGGTGGAGCGTACAATAATTGTGTTTATCTAATACAGGGTATTCAGAGGAAAATATTGAAAATTATAAACAAAAATAATTTTCAGCATCAAGACCCTCCACTTACAGTAAAGCAATTATTCCATTTAGAAGCTATATCTTATCATTATGCTACGTTAAGAAATAAATATATAAATAGCAAAAGCAATACTAGAAATAAGAGTCTTCAATTGCCAATAATTGATAAAGCTATAAGCAAAAAAAATAGCTACTTTGTTGCGTTAAATATTTTCAACTTGCTAACAAATGATCTGAAAGCACTTGTGATTAGCAAAGTCGCGATTAAGAAGAGACTAAAAGTATTTATAAGAGAGAAATATTGATTGATCAAAGAGAGATTTATTATGTACTGTTACTTAACTTTTGCGGTAATATTTAAACTGTTATCAAGAAGATTGTCTCGACATCTTCCTGTACTTATTTAGTTTTTTAAGTTTAGATTCGAAGTTTTTTTTATGTACCATCCCTATGTACAGACAACTAAGTTTGTCTCTATAGGATGTCTTTTTATAAGATATATGTATATGGTCTAAATAAATAAATAAATAAATAGTAAAAAGCGTTCATAATACTGATTACTATTCCAATGTGCTATCATAACAAGAAATTGACTCCAATAGTCGCACGCGGGAAATTGGCTCCAATAGTCGCACGTAGGAAATTGAGTCCAATAATCGCTCTAAGCTTCACTGCTGTAAATTCATCCACAAAAAACTGTTCGTCTCAATATACCGCATAAAGCATGGCAAGATATTATTTTCGTTAGTCGCGCGCATTTTTGGTCGAGCCTGTAGTACGTCTATTGTAATATGCAGTTAGTGGACGAAGTAATGAGCTGATATCGGTGTTGTGTATTTGATTGAGAAACTGTGTTTTCTTTACCCCGGCACAAGAGTTATAAAATAATTAAATTTTTATTTATTTTGTATTAATCTGTGTAACAACTGCTGTTATTACGAAACGAGTTTACTTTGCTTTTAGACGCATGAATTTTGCAAGATGAGTCGAAGAAAACACGCAAAGGTACGATAAAAAAATAACCTATAAAAATTTTATTTTTCATTCAAAAACATTGTAAGATTTGTTTTTTGTATTTTTCTTCTTGCTTCACTACTAAATTTTATGTCTCTTAGGTTGAGGACAAAAAATTAGAAGAAAAGTTTCAAATCAACAAAGTTCCCTTTGGAAAGAATCCTACTGGAAATGAAAATTGTACCAGGTCGTGCTAAACTGTGCTATACTGTGTTAGCACTATGCCAATTCGGACAGTTTGGCATAGTTTGGCATAGCTTGGCACAGTTTGGCACGGTGTGGGACAGTATAGCACGGTATGGCATAATGTAACGAATTTCGCAAATAATGAAAATATTTTTTCCGCCTTATGTCGTATATGTACATGGGGTCTCTAATATCCAATTTCATCGAGTAGTGAAGTCCGATTTTCGATTTTGAGGTAAGGAGTGCGTTTTTCATCGATATCTGGTTAAGGAAGGCTTTTCGTGAAATATGAATGAATCTTCGTGACAATAGATCTATCACCCAGTTCAATACGCAAGCTAAACGCTACTTCCTCGCACAAGAGAGTACATAACATTCACAAAGAGCATTCGTCACCCATCTCTCGCCTCCATTACTCTCGCACTCATTCACCACCCTTTCACCAATGAACCGATATTTTACTTATACTTTAATTAATGATTTGTACAACATAATGTACATGAATAAAAACTATCTCTCTCTCTCTCTCTCTCTCTCTCTCTCTCTCTCTCACTCTCTCTCTCTCTCTCTCTCTCTCTCTCTCTCTCTCTTGCATGCATCCAGTCGCGACGACTATCCATACAAATCTAACTTGCGCGTACAGATGCTAATCATTGTCATCCTTCTTTCACCCCCCACTCCTCTATCTTCACCCCTCTACTATGAATAACCCGTATGTGTGTGTCTGCGCGCGCGCNGGGCGTTGCAGATGCTCGAAGTGTTATAAATCTCGCGTGTCGCTCGGTCTGACGAGCATTGCGCGTGCATCGCCTACCCACCGCATCATGGATGTACGCTGGAGACATCCCTGGACATGCATGATTAGCGGTCCCACCTCGTGTGGCAAGACCGTGTTTGTCGGCAATTTTCTCAAATACATCTCAGAGATATATTACTCTACTATACGGAATGGCAGCCTGCTTATAAGGAATTTGCTGATGGCAGTATTGAATTTCACGAGGGATTGCCAAAGCCGGAGGACTACAGTGGAGATCCCGAACGACCAAAACTCTTGATTCTCGACGATCTGATGCGCGAGTCGTCGAGTGCGAGTGTAGTTAATCTATTTGTCAAGAGCAGCCATCATTGTAATCTGAGTATTTTCTTTCTCTCGCAAAATCTCTTTCATCGGGGCCAACGAGAAATATCGTTGAACTCGAATTACATAGTTATTTTTAAGAACCCTCGCGATCGCTCGCAGATACAGCATCTGGCCCGACAGCTTCATCCTGAGGATACGAAATTTCTGCAAGAAGCCTATAACGATGCTGTCTCTCGGCCATTTCATAATGAATTGCTGGACTTGAAGCAGGATACACCGGAAAATTGCCGGTATCGCACGTGTATATTTCCGTTCGATCGGTATCAGTATGTGTATGTGCCGCGCAAACAGATTAAAAGCAACTCCGTCACCGACAATGTGCCAGTCGTTCGCGTGTGATGGAGCGAGCAATATCGGCAGCAGCAGCAGCAGCACCACCACCACCACTACCACCACCACCACCACAGCCAACATCAGGTCAGCAGCAGCAGCGTCATCACTATCCCATTAGACGAAAGTATTTGGATATATTGAAAGTGCTGTGCTGTCATCTTGACGCAGTGCAACGCACAGCTCGGCTGCGTCAAGCCTGCCCTAAACTTGTGATAAGTCTGGTAGACTGTGTGCTGAATATTCTGCGTGGAAACGTACCACTGAGCAGGCGTTATAAGAGCTAGTTACGTAAACACGCGCCATTACTGCGCAAAATCATAGCTCCGGGACAGACGATAGAGACTCGCAAGAGACTTTGAATTAAAGCTCAAAACCTTGTGCCGGTAAAAGTGAAACCTGTTTTATCAGCATAGAACATGCTAGGAAAATGATTCTAGTGCCTCAAGAGTGTATCGAGAGTGTGAGACAGCAGCAGTAACAACGTCAATGTTTACCGATAACAGTAGTACCACCACCACCACCACTGTCAAGGATGGCTATCACAGATGAGTGTGGGGTTGGTAGTGTCAGTTTTACGACCATACTTCCAGGCTTACAGTGAGGAAGAAATGCTGGATCAACGAATCACCATTACTGGGTTTGCCATAAGATTCATGATCAGCTACTCCGATCGAGCGTTTGAATTGGTGATGGAGGAGGCCGAGGACACTAAGGAGCTAAAGCGCAAAACGACAACGTAAGTCTTCGCTTGTATTTAAAAGAGTGACCTTTGACAGATTGACGGCATTGTCTAAAATAATAGATCATAGAATTAAGTATTTATTGAAGGTTAAAGAAGCTATAGAGATTATTGTGAGAGAGGTGGGTGACTACACACACACACACACCCACACCCACACACACACACACACACACACACACACACACACACACACACACACACACACACACACACACACACACAAGTGCGTTTAGGAGTGGAGAAGGGGAAGGAGGCCACTACCCATTCACATCGTACACCAGTCGTCATTCAACCGTCGGGGAAGCAACACCTCAAGAAGTCACTCCGTCGCTCTCCAAAGTGCCTTGAAAACTGCGATACACTTTGGATAAAAAGAGGGTAAGATAGGGCCCTTACGAAAATAATCTGCATGTGATCCTGCATACCTGACTGCATGACATCATGCATAAGCTAATGCATTAACATCTGCATAAAAAACTGTAACCTTTTATGCACCATTTTCTGCATGAGATATTGCATCATGTACTGTATATAAATATGCATGTTGCTGTACATGCTATTATGGTGGAATATCTGCACAGAATTCGCGGAATTTGTGCATGAGTTACTGCACTGTTCTGTGTATACATGTGTGCATAACATTATGCATAAACTCTTGCTCTTTCTATGTACAGATTTGTACATAAGATTTTACATGTCAACATGCACATATCTTTATAAAATATTGTATACAAAAATGTATTATACAATACTGATCATCATGTTAAGGCTCACTTATGTAAGTGAATTTAAATGCAAGCTTGCAATACCTGCAATAAGTTCTGCTTAAATTTTTGCATGATTTCTTTATGGCTCCTGCAGTGGACATCGCAGTGTTTTTTATTATATTTTCTGCAGGATTTTTTCATAAGGGGACAGGTCCAAGTCGTTACCGATAGAATGTCAAAAACGATCGTTACCGCCAGATAAAGACTGGACAGAGCAAGCGACTGCCTCGAATAACAAATTAAAAACCAAGTATATATTGTTTTTACTTAAACATGCATCCCATTTAGGAAAATTAATTTTCATATAGAATTCAACGGAGTGCAGAGATAGAAAGGGGTTAAAAGATTACTGCACGTGCAGCAATCGCGAAAAATTTTTGAATACTCAAAGGTTATTAGAAAAAAAAACTTAACTGACGTGAATGATGATGCCTTAAAAAATCCTGATTAAACCGTACACCAGCTCCGTTAAAGATCTTCGTAGCATCCATAGAGGACGACTCGTGAAAATTTTCAAAGTCCAAACAACACTGAAGTTGTATGCATAAATATATCAACGGTAGAAACGTGAAGATCACTTCAGTCTTGTTTATACTTGAAAATTTTCACGAGCCGTCTTCTGCGGAAGCTACGGAAATCTTCAATGGAGCTGGTGTACGGTATCATCAGGAATTTTGAAAGCATCGTCATCGACGTCTAATAAGCATATTTTTTTAATAATCTATAAGTATTCAAAATTTTTTCTCACGATTGCTGCACGTGCGGTAATCTTTTAACCTCTGTCTATCTCTGTCACTCCGTTGAATTCTATACGGAAATTATTTTTCTTAAATGGAATGCACGTTTGATTAAACAAAAATATATACTTTGTTTTTAATTTGTTATTCTAGGTAACCGCTTGCGCTTTCCAGTGTTTGTACGGCGGTAACGATTGTCTTTGACATTTCATCGGCGAAGACGCGGGCCTGTCCCTTTATGAAGAAATCCTGCAAAAAATATAACAGAAAAAACTGCAATTTTCACTGCAGGAACCAGACGGAAATCATGCAAAATATTTAACAGAATTTATTGCAGGTATTGTGTGCTTGCATTTAAATTTACGTACATAATATAGCCTTAACATGATGAACGGTATTGTAGACTACATCTTTATATACAATATCCGATAAAACATGTTTGCATGTAGAATCTCATGCACAAATCTGTACATAGAAACAACAAGTTCATACAAAATGTTATGCACACATGTATGCAAAAAACAGTCCAGTAACTCATGCACGAAATTCGCGAATTCTGTGCAGAAATTCCACCATAATAGCATGCACAGCAACCTGTATATTCATATACAGTATATGATGCAATATCTCATGCAGACAATCGTGCATAAATTTTTACAGTATTTTGTGCAGATATCCATGCAGTAGCTTATGCATGATGTCATACAGTCAGGTATGCAGGCTCATATGCAGAATATTTTCGTAAGGGGGGAGTCTCCCTAAAGTGCCTTGAACCATCAGAGGCACTTTGGATAGATAGAGAGAGAGAGTGGGGGCTCTCTCTCCAAAGTATAAATGGCACCATGGAGAGTAAACAATCTTGACCTTGACCTCTCACTGGCTCGAGTGGGGGGTCAAGGTCAGCTTTGTTTACTTTATCTATGGTGCCAGGGTACTACTTACATGTCAAACTATATTCCATTTAAATTTCAAGTGATTTAACTACTTATTTTTTCAGTAATAAATCGAAAACTGAAAAAAATGAGTTTCTTTTTGTGCCTTGATTACGGGTGTACAAAGGCCTTATTGCACTTGAGATTTTGGGAAAAGGTAGATATTTTATATGTTTTGGCTAAGTTCATTGCGCAGCTTTAAAACCCCTATGGTTTCTAAGATATGAAGGTTTAAATATTTTTTTTGAAAATTTTTTGAGAGCTCGTTCTTTTTCGCGCGCCCTATATCGCCGCGTTTATAAGCGCGCGATGCGTCAGCGGAGCAGGTGAGGCTGCTGCTGCATAAGAGCTATACTCTTGGGGGTTGGCTGCGGCTACTACTAACTAGGAGTCCGCTCAAGGTCAAATGTAGCAGCAGCATTAGAATATTCTAGCATGCAGATTGCAGCTAGACGCAGCCGCGGTGACTCGCGCGCGGATCGAGTTACTTTTATTGTTTTCGCGAGCGACTTTGTCTCTCTCTCTCTCTCTCTCTCTCTNTCTCTCTCTCTCTCTCTCTCTCTCTCTCTCTCTCTCTCTCTCTCTCTCTCTCTCTCTCTGTCTCTCTCTCTCTCTCTCTCTCTCTATACAAACTTTCGGTACGCATGAGTGAAAAACAGTACAAAATCATATCGGTACATGAATCATACACAGATTTTAATTTATTTTAAGATTATTCATTTTTTTAATGAGCCAACATCAGTTGGAAGTTTAAAATTTAAATATGACAGCATGCATAGGGATTAGGGAAGAAACAGGGTTAAAAATAATTATAGTCGCATGTAATAAAACATCTTTTTATTGTTCTAAATATCCAAATTCTATCTTATTCATTACACCTCCAAAATACTGCAAATATACATTTTTTGTATTGGATTCTAAGCACAATTGTTTGAAAGAATCTTTAGCTATTATCTTGCTCATTTTTAAGGGTAAAAAGACGTCAAACGAATCCTCCAGTTCGACAAAGACTCTGTCCCCATACTTTGTCTTGATCTCTTTCACACTAGTGATTTGATATTTTTTCTCCAGCTCAAGACTTGCTATTATCCTCGTCGGAAGGAAATCCTTGCGTCCGACCTGATTTATCTTATTGAAATCCATGTTTTTCTCCGTCTCTCACGGCGTTCCAGCAACGAGCGATCTATGAGAACTGACTGAAGCTGATGTACTCGCTGCTCTTTTATAGAATTAGCACAACTGATTCATGCTGTAGCTATATAGATAACTCATTTAATTTTTCATAAGCACTGGTACGATAATTTTACTTGTTCTTTCGATTCTGCGTCTAAAACGATCTCGATCTCGGGCAACTTGCTCCCACTCTCCATGTCGTGCATTTTTATGTGCATATGTCCACGTATACATTAGATGAACTGTCGGCTTTTCTTGAAAATGCACCCTTTTTCTATATTGCTATTTATTGTTCAGTTTACACTTAATGCAGTCTCTTTTTAAAGGCGGAACTCCACTCTCAATGGAATTGTGCTCTCGACAGCGTAGACACTCCAAAATCTCTAAGTCCTGCTTTAGATGCTCTGGCATCTTATCCCAAGCTAGCTCGATGCTATTAGCGGCAAATATTATGAGAAATTCTCGTAGTAAATATGCAATATCTATCGGAGTCATAAATGACAGGTGCTCTGTGTGATAACATTTTCTTAGAGATCGCTCAAAAGAGGGCGTATTGTCGTGATTTTTTTTCAATAACAATACATTCCTATGTGCGCAGTTTGCTTTGAATGCTAATTTATGGTGTGGGCAGAGTGACTCCAATATATCATATTTCAGCCTTTGTAGTGAAGGGAAGCCCATTTCGCCCATATCGACGACGTGAAAATTGAACTTCTCGAGCCATTGCTTCTTCTCGGCTCCTTTTGCATACACAACACTCACGTCATGTAGAAAAGTTTTCAATACGTTTTCAAGCTCTTCATACGGTAGATCTCCTGAACTCCAAGATAATCCGTGATAATTGCGTTCCAGCCAGAGATTTTCAGACTTATACTTGGCTGTGAGTCTGCGCCACGGTGTGAGCGGCTTGAAAATAAACACCAAATTCTTCACAACAAATTCGTTAACAGGCTTTCTAAATCCTTGCACATCGAGCACGTATTCCATTTTGACTGACTGATGACCACAAGTTGCTGCTCAATTTATACCATCTTCTCCCACCACCCTTTAAACGATTTTTTTCACATCCCCATTCATAGGGCTGTATTCGACAATACGATCGTGTAGGATGAGACAGTATGCGGAGGTACCAACTGGAATATTTGCTCTGGCCTCAAATTCGAGACGCACGTCAACTGACGCTTGCTTCAGTGACTCATTTTGTTTTGAGCAGTCAATGACAACGAGAGGGGCATATGACAGATAGTCAGCCTTTTTCAGCATTGGTTCTACCTCTTTGTTGTAGTAAGCATTTTGAAAGTTAACATACATATCGTAGAGTAGAGCATACTGATTATTAATAATATTGAGATTGAGATTTCCATAGGGATAGTGGTATGAGTTGAGAAACACTGTAACGTTGCTGATGGTACAATGATCAAAGCGACTAGCATTAGCTGTTTTTTGTCCCTTGCGATTTGTCTGGAAGCCAAGAATAATGAAGTGAGGCTTCTCCAGCTGATTAGTAGTTTTGACAGTCCATACGTGTTTTGATGTGCTGGGCAACAATGGGTACTCATATAGTTCCTAGCTACGAAAACTCATGGTAACAGGTCTATCTTTCTCCATATGATTGAGCAATTTAATTTTATATTTATCCGAGAGCACCACATATGGCATTAGCCATTCAATTTTGGTTATCTCAACTTGGTAATCTTCGTAAACTTTTGCACCAGCTACGACTACTGGCGTCTGCACAACAGAATTCACGTCAGAAGTTGATCTTGTGAGAATGAGTTCATGTTTGGCGTTAACACAATTTTGCGATAATCTTCAGCAAAACCCAGGATCGTACTAAGTGGAATTGATATGCCAAAGTAGCCATTATTGTCTAGTCGTTGAGTCTCTGCAATGTCGAGCCAGCCAGCATTTTCAATTGCTGAGCTGGGGCTGAATGATGCGAACCCTTTCATGAGACTTGTCAAGCCCACATTCTTGCATAAATCAATCTCTATGGCGTTGAGCTCGTAACGAATTTCCTCAAATAGATGACATATGGCGTTGTTTACAAATCTCGTGCCCTCGACAGCAGTACCATCTGGTTTTTGCAATTTTCTGCATATATGTAGTGAACTTCACGAAGGCAGCACACATAGATCTTGATGTTGTATACCAATGCGAATTTCATCGCTGTTGTTGAAATTCGATAAAGTATAGGGTTGATGCGCATGAATCTTGTAATGTGCAACAGATTCGTAAAATACGACAGGTTTCTTGCTTCGACGTTTTCTCGATTTTGTGAGTAGGCAATATCGTGCTCTTTGCAGGCTCTATCAAGAGCGTTGATTCCAGGATCTCCACGTGCTAGTAGTTTCGCTAGTTTAGTGCCGGGGTCGCAGTACTGATATCCTGGAATATGCAGCTCTACTGGAAGCTTGATGATGAGTGTATTCAATAAACCACGACCTTTACGTCGTTGCTGCTTGTGTACGATCATGATGCATGAGAGGACAGCTCTCAACTGATTTCGATGCATTATAAACGCGCTTTTTATAGCTATAGCGATAGTTGCTCTTCAGCTAATGAAGCGTTCACATTGATTTCTAGCAACAAAAAATCAAGCTGCCAGTGTCGAATTTCGATAGCCTGGCAGAGCAGCAAAAAGTGCGTAAACGTCACGGAAAATTACTGCCTGACAATATTCGAGCAGTATTTTGTGGACCATCAAATTGCGGTAAAACCAATACACTGCTCGTTGCAGCAAGTTTGAGAACGTGTACATCTATTCAAAGTCGCTGAAACAGCCCAAGTATAAATTTCTCGAGCAACTTTTGCGACCTCTGCCTGGTATACAGTACTTCCCCTACAATGAGCATGATACAGTTGTGTCACCTGACGACGTACTCCCTGATTCAGTTATGGTTTTCGATGACGTCGCCTGTGTGTTCTGAATAGATTCGTTACTCGTTAAAAGTCATCATTGCGAGATATCATTCAAAGTTATTTTAAAATTAAGAATACCATATTGAGAGTAATAATAAGTAATTGGACCAAAGAGATATAAGAGTCTACAAGTTCATTTTCTTTCTTTAATAATGAGATTTATCGAAAGGAGAGGATTGCTACTTAAATTGACGGAGTTTCATTGATTCCCGCCCACAACAATATCAAGGTAAGATTTTTGATTAACAAAAGTTTATTGACAAGGAGAAAATTGAGTTTTATCTGCCAAACGGGAAGTTTGACCAGCTTTCGAGAGGCATTTTTCTGTATAGGAAAAGTGACACACAAACTCACATATTAATATTTAGTTTACGGAAAACCTCACGGGTTTTCACGTAACAAAATTGGAGGTTTCACCGAGATCTTGTGTGTCTAAATCAAGTTCGATTTTCTCTCTTGTTTTGTTCGATTCCATTTTGATTGCATGATAAATAAAAAAATATATAATTGTAAAAAAATTTAGTAAATAAGAATACGAAACATAGTGCGCGTTAAACAAAGAATTTCGTGTTAGACGAATAATACGAAGAATTTAGTGCAAAAACACATGGCTTTTGAGCACACAAAGTAGAGAGAAAGTATCAGGTTGCACTCGGCGTGCATTAGAAAAGACGCAGTTGAACGGCAGCGGCGTCGCAACGCCACGCGCATGCATAGCGTCAAGCGGGCGGCCATTTTGAATTTGAAATTTACCTTCCAGACACGTGTCGATTGATTTGCGAATTTTTAGAAAATCGATGAAATTAATGCTAAAATCAGTGTAATACGTTTTTAGAACGTTGCCAGTACGTTCCAAAAGCAACCAGAACCCGCGTCGATCACGCAACGTTATAGAATCGTGCTCTATACCTTCATATAACGTTCTGATAACGTGCCTATTGCCACAAACGCGGACATTTTTACGTTCCAGCAACATAGCTACCTCGTTCCTACCACCGCTCATAGCAACGTTCCAAAGTTGCAAAAGCGACGTTCCTGGAACGTTCTCAGAACAAACTGTGCTGATTGGGAATTGTTAAGTCCTTCTTAAATTTATTTAACTACGCATAATTTCGTTAGACAGCCACACCATTTAGATGCTTTTAGTCACTCACTGACTCTCCACTGTTTTCCAATCAAAATAATTGTATCTCGTCGCTGAAAATTTTAAACATGTTAAAAACTCGCGCGTTCAAATTGAATATAAAGTAGCGAATGCTTTTCCTTTTTTCCTTATTGATCATGCGTGATTTAATCATTAATTGTTTTCTTGAATATTCGAAATTTCCAAATTTCAAACAACAGTAATTTTAAAATGAAAATGAATTTAATTAACTTGACTAACAAATTTTATTTAATCATTGCTTATTTTTTTAATTTTTTTATTTCATTGTTCATTTAATTATTTGTTCACTGTTTATTCACTAACCGTATTGATCACTTTATGTTTATTTCGAATTACACACAATCACTATACTTTAACCAAATCATTTAAAAGTAATCGTTTATTACTTAGCTTTACTCAAAAATTATGGTGCTTCGCCTGTCATTATTTATTAGTATTATTCTATGTCAACTCGTCACTAATTACTGTATTTTACTTTAAACTCCCAATCCACCTTTTGAAATTCACGCGCTATAGTCCTATCTCAAGATGGCCGCCGCAGCTCTCGCTTCGACTTCGCTCGGCTGCTGACGTCACGACGCGCATCGATCGATCGACTCTCGCGCCTAATTTCATGAGACAGCGTGTTGCTACAGCAGTCGCTCCAGGGAGTAAGAGAGAAGGAGACCAAAACTCCATGTTGTGAAAATGGCTGGCTTTTTCTGACGGAGACCGCCAAGTCCGCTCGGCGGAACCGCCGTGACCTAGCGAGTAACAGCGCCGCCTGTCGGCGGCTGATTCTGTTCCTACGTGAACTCCTGATTTTTAGAAGTTTCTCAGTTCAAATCCACACTGAAGAATATTTTATTTTATCTTAAATATAAATTAATAGGTTATATGAATTTCAAAATTAAAAAATTAGAATTCAATAAGTTCGTCAAATGTTCTTCAAATCTTAAGCATAACTAAATAACAAATTGGATTTCAGGTAAATAAGAAAAACATTTGCGCTTAGTGTTGCCGCGAATATCTACAGATTGTATGTACCCGGATATAATACATATTTATATCTATTTCTTTTAATTTAATAATAAATTATAAACAGCCTAGCTGCATATAAATCATCAATAATTATCTGCGCCTTTAAACTTCATTTATTGCTCTTGTTTAAGCAGTATTTATTCAATCAATATTGCAAAAAGAAAATCAACTCGTTGATAAGTTTACGTATTGTACGATCATTCTTTTAATAGATATATACTTCAATAATAAAATAATTTCATGTCTAAATATAATTATATACTTAATATTAAAATATTTTAAATCTATGCAATTTCGTAAAAATAATAATTCTCTATATATAAATGAAAAAATATATATATATGTCCTTGGTCTCGAACCCGGGACCATAAGATTTGTAGGCAATGCTCTAGACCATCACGCCATGAACACCGTTGTTGCCAATTATAAGAATGTTGCATATGTTTATAGCTTAGACGTAACGTAACTTGTTAGCTTAAACTACCTTTGTATAAGCTTGAACTTTATGAATGAATAAAAAAAAGGTAATTATTGGTAATACAAGCATTCAAACCGTGATATATAAACATGAGCGACTATATATACAATAACCCTGAAAGTACATGTGACAATATGTAATAGACGCGTGAGCAAATATACATGTAATTTGACTATGATATACTTGTAACAATCTGTATGTAATCACGAGTGATCAGCTGATATAAAACTATAGTACGTAAACATTATAAACATGTCTAATTTTAATAATACTAATAATATATAATATATAATAGTCATTCGAATTTCTAAATTTTCTTTGGTCGCTGAAGCAACGTTCCTGGAACGTACTCAGAACTAGCTGTTGCTTCCTGTGTCACTGCTTGGTTGCTTAAGCAACGTTCCTAGAACGATATATTTCGGCGTTATTACCCTCGTATGTGTAAAATAAAGGTAGGTTATTCAACAATAATAAATACACTACTAAATTTAATGAATAATATAATATATATTGATATTATTACAAAGGCAGATAAATTTATATCAACCATAAAACGACATAATAAATATTAAATAAATTTTAAAGAAATTATTTATCATTTTCTTTGATTTCCCGGATTCTTCTTCGATCTGACCCGAATCCATGGATTCATCAGTAGGTAATTTTTTGCATTTTTTAGGTTTGTTTATCTTATTAGCTTCTTTCAGCCAGTTCTCTGTAGTCTTTCCAGCGTGCCAAGAAGTGTAATCACTTCGTGGCTGTATTATTACATCTAAAAAAAAAAAAAAAAATGATTAGGAGTTGATTCATTACTACAATAATAATGGTAACAATAATTTTATTTACCCTCCTTTAAAAGTATACTGTACTGCTAACTTTTTAGTCATTAATCGTGACAAAATATTTCTTACAGTAAAGTGCTTGCTATCTCCTCCTATGTTTTCTAAAAATGTTACCTGCAACAGTGCAAAATAAATATTAATTTTGTATTTTATAACAGAGCGAAACAGTGTGTGTGTGTATGCGTGAAAGAGTACGGGACAGAAGGACAATACAAAGATGTAGTGTCGCTTACAAGTGTTGATTCATATGATTTGTCCTGCAAATCATCATGAAGTTTACAAAATCCAGCTAAATCATCAAAAGGTAACTTTGATTTCCATTTTTTTACATCATTTTGCTCTGACGATGAATCTGTATTGTTGCATCTGCTATCCCTCCTTACTCTTTCTTCATCTTGGTTGTACAGCACCTCCGTTAGGATTACTATATAAAAATAAATAACGTTTTTAAAAATATATATTTTTTAAATCACTATGTATCGTTTGTACATTAATGTATTTGCACTGTATATAAAAAAAACTCACCAATCATGTAAGTCGATTTGTCAGACTGTTTTAATGCATTCACTTCTACTATTGGTAATTTTCGTATCTTACGACAAGAGCTGGGTTGCTTCGTTCCTTCTGCATTTGTTGTTTTAGTCATAGGTTTTGGAAAATTATTGTTTCCAGGTGCTGTCCATTTTTCATGCAAAGCTACTGCCTTGTCAAACGTATCTTAAATAGATAAGAACAATATAAGGATTATACATAAAAAAACGTGTGTGAATTAAAATTTCATTATAACCGTTGAAGCATAACATACCTGCTATTTCTATTATCTCTAAAACTGTTACTGATTTCCAGCGGGCGTCTGGTATTTTCTTTTCCATAATCCATTTCATTAACACAAATTCTGAACATTGTGGAGGCCACGCAGCGCTTGTGAACGTATCTTTCATCCAAAGACCTGGGATAACTTGGATTTTTGGCGACTCTGCTTCCACTCGTACTATGCACCAATTCGTTGCATCCGGTATTTCCGATTTGTCTTTGTCTGAACTAGTGACATCACTCATACCTGCAGGAAAAAAGTAAGATGAGCAGAATGAAAATTTATAGATTTAACGTGAAAATAAACTTTGATCATCAAATTGTTTTTATAACACGTTTCACACACACAACACATATACACATGTGATGTACATACATACCCTTAGTACAGCCTGTAACGTCGAAACGTACATATATATATATATATATATATATATAAATAATAACTTTTCGTATCAATTACATGTGAAAATAAATATGGGTTTCTATGCAGATTCTTGTTAAATCATATAAAAACAGGCTATACCAACATATTTCTTACTTAGTTGGCTTTGTTGAGGCTGTCAGCTTGTACCATATGACTTTGACGGAAAAATATACTTATATGTGTTGATATGAAGATTAAAATTATATCAGCTAAGATAAATTCAACTGAATACATTGTTAACATTTTTAAACTAATTAAGATACCGAATTTCAGTAGTGTATAGGTATAATAGTTTTCGAATAAGAGAGAAAACAATATTTTTTATTAATGCGATTGCCTCTTTTACAATTTTGTTTTGGCTCTAATGTGAAAACTATCATACCCACAGTGTTGAAATTTGGCATGTTGATTTGAGTTAAAATGTTGCAATACTATATTAGGTTTAGATGATCTTAACTGATGTAATTTTCATTTCCATACAAACACCTATGTGTAAATTTTGAGCATGCGTAGCCATAGGGTTTTGTGTGGAACAACTAGCAGAGACTGTTAAGTAAAAACTTGTACGCTAGCCCGTTTCTACATAATTACAAAAGTATCTGCAACAAAAATAATACATCTTGCACTCACTACTTAATTGTCTACCAGGGAAATCTGTAACTGTACACTTGTTACAAAGTGATAAAAAGTACTTAAATTTGGATTAAGTCAATGATCTGCGGTTTCACAGTTCTTATAAGATTGTCATATACATTAAAAATTTGTAACTTACTATATGTACGTGATATTTTTGCCCTTGTGCCATCGTCAGCATTGGAATTACCTGTTGCAATTTAAGGGGCTATTCCCTACCTGGTGGCCTTTCTTCTGCTCTTTGATCCAATTTGTGGCAGAGTTGTAAGTCACTACAATTGCAACGAAAAAAAACTTTAATAATCAGCTTTTACTGGCGGACACTAAATAAAACACAATTTATAATTATAAAGTACTTTCATTCGTACCTGTCGTTTTCAATATTTTTGCAATATCACGATTGATCCAGTCACTCTTTGGCTTTTCTCTATCTTGATTAGATGTTTGCACATCTTCAAATGAATTGTTAAGAGAGGGCCACGCAGTGGTAGCTTTGTCATCTTGGAGCCAAAAGCCTGGAATTATATGCATGTCCTCAACACCCACTATTTCCACAATGTACCACGTGGGAATTCTACTGCTAGACATTGCTGATATTGAAAAAAAATAAGAAAAAACAAAACAGTGAGAATTCGGTGCTCTTTTTGTAATTATCTCATCAATTATTATACACAAATACAAACTTGCATTATTTTTAGAGAAATCTGTAGTATAACTTTCTGGGCATTTTGCTAACATACCATTCGACAATTTTTTCTTGACTTCCAAATTCCTAATTAAATCCTCAGCATCTTCATATTTGTCTGAAAAATTATCAAATCATCAATTTTTACAATTAAGAACAGATTATTCACTACACAGTAATCAAATGCAATTATGATAATACACGAAATACTTTAATACAACAAGATGATACCTATAGTTCTCAAAACTTTAGAAATATTTCTTTTTTCCCATTCTTGATCTGGTTCGTCCATTTCTTCTATGGATCTTTGAATTAGGATTGACGAGTCATAAGGAGGCCATGCGCAGATTTTTTGATGAAGCTGTATCCAAAAGCTTGGGATGGCACACATTTCCATTGTATCAGCAAACTCTACAATTGTCCATTCCCAGATTTCTTCGCCACCTTTTTCAGCTATAGTTTCACTAGAGCTCTGGTTATCTGTTAATAAGTTATTTCCTTTGTAAAAAGTCAATTAAATTTATAACCATACACTTGCATCATAAACAACATAAACTGAAGTTTACATAAATTTAATACTATGCCATGTCTCAATTCTTAGCTGAGTTGGAGAATATTACTTATATACGGTGAATTACATAGTGAAACAATGTATATAGTTATTTCTAGTCACCATATTGATTGTAAATATCATTCAATTTTAAATTATGTATATTTTTAAAATACAAAAGTTCATGTTTCGAGCTAGGCTTATCTCTATATTGAAATGTACATTGACTAGTACTTATAGAGGCATATATGCCAAATCTTGTACTTGACAAAATAATGATAAAAAAGCCATTGATTAATTTTCTAAAATGATTTACTAAGATCTCCAATCAGCTATACGGATATTTTTTATAAGTGAAAATGACATACAATAACTTAAAATTTTATATTACTGTTCACAAGTGTAATTATAGGGTATGCACAGATTTTTATAAAAGAAATGCATAATATAAAAGGCAATTTTTGCCTCGGAAGTAGCATATTGGGTTAAAAAATGTCTTCTGAAAATCTTGTTACGGATAAAATAAATTTTTATTCATATCAAGCTAAGGGTCTGACGCATAATTTACTTATATTAAAAATTTGCAACTTACCAAGTGTAGAATCGTGGCCAAGTGTACTATTCAACTGGTTACTATTCTGTTTGAAGCCTTTCTGATGCTTTTGAATCCAGTCGGAGGCAGATTGGTAAAATGCTACAATCAAAATTATAGAAAATACTATACTTTCAAGATAATGTTATAATTAAAAAGTAAGAACTGTTATTTTTACCTGTTGATTGCAACATTTTTGCTAAATCACGCTTGGACCAATCACTCTCTGGCATTTTTCTGTCTTCAGCGGATTTTTGCAAATCTTGGAATGAAACGCGACAAGGCCATGCAGTGATTGTTTTGTCGTTTTCCAGCCAAAAGTCTGGAATGATGTACATTCTCTCATCGTCCACTATTCTTACAATGTACCAGTTGGACATATTCTCAAGAGCACTTGAATCTTTAAACAAGAAAATAAAATTGATTAAAATTACTGCAGAAACGCCAAATACGGTGATATTTTTAATTTCTGTTTCAGCAAGTGTGGAATTTAACACATAATTGGTTTCATTCCAATGACCGTACATGATCTATTGAAAAACTGTAATGTCTTTATCAGGATGTTTTAGCAGTCTAGAAACATTGTTGAACAAACAATAAAATACGTATATTCATACCTTTACTAGTAGGACCTGTGAGTGACACTGGTACCTTTGGAAATTGAGTTATGAGAGCTCTCAGTGGACGAAGAGTTAATTGTTTTTTTATGTCTCAACTTTCTCGTTTTAGGATTTTATAAATTATCAAATCTTTCCTCTACATCTGATGAATCCTCAGCTATTTTACACTTTGCCATAGCATCATCATAAGTTTCTGAAAGATATCCAGAAATCGAAAATTAATTAGAAAGTAATGTATAACATCGTATTTGCACATTGTATATATTAAGGTAATTTCAGTAGTGTATAGGTATAGTAGTGTATAGGTGTATAGTTTTCGAATAAGAAAGAAAACAATATTTTTTATTAATGCGATTGCCTCTTTTACAATTTTGTTTTGGCTCTAATGTGAAAACTATCACAGTATTGAAATTTGGCATGTTGATTTGATTTAAAATGTTGCAATAATATATTAGGTTTAGATGATCTTAACTGATGTAATTTTCATTTCCATACAAACAGCTATGTGTACATTTTACCGGAAAAGCCATGAAATCAATTACGGTAAGGTTCAAGATGACAAAGCCGACAAAGGCAATCATGAAGCGATATCATGACATCAATGGCGCCGAGGACGGTGCTTATTGTTTTCTCCGCCTTAAGACCACTCACGGCTTCATGTAGCTCGTGCATGTTTTACTTACTAGTACCATAGGAATATACGATCCGACGCGCATGCGCTCTATATCAAAACGCGGCCACTCGCGTCCAGCGCATGCTTGTCAGCTCTGGATATCCCCAATGGGGAACTTCCATGAAAAAATTCATCAAGTCCATCAGGTAGAATATCAAAAAATAATCGAGACATATTTTTTCTTTTTTCAATTAAACAATTATTAACAAAGATGTAGAGAGTTGAAATGTATGACGTCACTGATTCGGACTGTGTATAGTATATCTATATCGTCCGATTCAGTGACGTCACACGATATTTCAACCCGCTGTACCTTTGTCAATAATCGTTTGATTGAAAGAAGAAAAAATACGTGTCGATTATTTTTCGATATTCGACATGACAGACGTAATAGATTTTTTCATGCAAGTTTCCCATTAACCTGTGACCAGCACTGGCGGGAGTTTCCCGAATTTAAAATTTCAATTAACGGTATGTGTACTTTTGCATGGGGTAATCGGTTTGTTTCCTTCTTACACAATAATGAACATCCATTTCTATTCTAAGATTTCATACAAATACATGAAACAGAATATAATAATCCCTTTAAATTTTAAAGATACAATTCACATTCATATTTATACAGAACAACATTGGTAGAAACGTAAGCCAACCATTTACCATTAGAAAGCCAATTGGACAATGTTGGTCAATGATTTACAAACGCTTGGATACAAAATCGTCACGCAATGAATAGAAGCCTTGGTTTATGGATAGCTTATCAAGGTCTTAAAGAAGAGGAGTACTCTGTTATTTACTAGCATTCCAGCTTTTAATACACAGATGTAAGTTGTGCTTGAAGATTATAAGCCTGTCACCTGGGACTCCGGTAGTCGATGTCCAGGTGTCTGGCAGAGAAAAAAACAATATCTCGGTAACGCGCTACGTGGCGTTCGATGTAAAGATAGATGTAAGTTGTGATCGAAGATGATGAACTCTCGACAAAATATGTCCTGTGCTTGCAAAATATTAACCTAAAATTCTATAATTATAAAACTAAAGGACATAAGGCAAATTTTTAAAGCGTATTTACTGAAGCCACATAAATAATTTATTGTTTTTCCGATCACATAACCTCCCAAATGCTTGAAAATGCGTTTAAAAGCAATATTGAAAATAAACAAAACCACGTCCCAGAATAGTCACGAGCACATGAAATTCAAGTAAAATAAAGCTGCAGATAAGAATAAGTATATAAAGATACAGTTCACAATTTAAGCAAAAATAAGAATAGTTTTTCTTCGTCGTAGCTAGATCAAACGAAATATTTAAAATATTATTACAAATCAGTATGACCAGAGGGTAGGCAAAAAATTCGTTGTTTATAATACAGCTATTAGCTGTGTACATAGCAAAGACAAATAAGTTGATATTCAATGAGCAGAAGCTGTTATGTGCATTAACGGTCAATTCAATACCCGACGATAAAATATCACAAAAGTCTTTCCTTATCTATATTTTTTCATTAACTTCTTCTCGCAGACAGGCAGACGATTTTTAAGATCGTGAAACTCAAGATGTTCAAGGAAATGGAATTTACTTCTAAGTGGTTTGACAAGGGTTAGCAAGATTGGGACTATACTGAATACCTTTTATAAGAAGAAGTCAAGGGATTTGCGTGTTGTAATAAAACTCCTTTCGACAAGAAAGCGATCTCATTAATACAAAGAGAACAACCGATTTTGGATTATTATGAAAGGGCTGTGCCAATTCATGAGATCGAAGGTACTTCGTATTACAATCTATTAAACAAGCCGATAGACGTAATGACTTCTAACGTAAGTTATCCTAAAATTATCGAAGAATTTAGGATTAAAACATACAAGCTTCTTTACCCGCTGTATGACATGTGGTTGCGGATCAGATTTGATAACGACATGATAGGAATATGGTCACGATCGATGACGTCGTTCAAAGAGTTGCTAAGATTCGTCTACACGTTGCTAAGATCTATAATGTATTTAAATTAATTAAGAGATGCATTGGTTTGATCTCGAAATATTCCCTTAAGATGTTTTTTAAGTAGTTTTAAGGTTTAGTTTTTAACGTGGGTAACAGTTCTGCCTCTTACATTACCTATCGGTAGACTCGCAAACTATACGACAATAGGTGCGTGCACGCACGTTGTTGTAAAATTCGAAACAGCGTAACTTTTGCAACGACCGATTTATTGCGACAAATCAATACTGAACAATTAAGACGTATTTGAGCTCTTGTAGGTAAAATTTTTTCTCCACAAACACAGAAAGAAAGAAATGTATTGTTTACGCGTGCCCTATCATTTTAACTCCTTGGAAAGGAAAATCCAAAACACATGCGCCGAAACAATCATATATCAACCCTAAAAATCTCGACATTATACAAGCGTTTAGATTACACTAAATTCAGCAGTAGCTCGTAATCAATATAGAATAATAATTTTTCTTTTCTTGTACCGGTAAGTTCAACAAATGCGATATACAATCCCGTATACGTTTAGCGCGTTAGCTCAGCTACAGCAAATAGCTGGCGCCTATGATTCGTTATAAAAAGCTGATGCATACACAGCAATGGGTGCGTTTTCCAACGACCTTAATACCGTCAATTTGCAAATGATTATGCGCGCGAGTAGGGCGAAAAAAACTGCTCGGGCTGGCGTTGCGCATCGAGCGTATCGAGCAAAATTATCAATGTGTAATCGGCGGTGGCGGCTGCAATAAAATCTAAAACGCGTTGAAAAGCGTTCAATGTTAAAAAGCGGTTAACCTCTTCAAAAAGGAAAATCCAAAACACATGCGCACGCGCAGTTAATTTTTGGCAGTAGCTACGAGCTATGATATATAATGAAGGCGTGAATAAGCGAGGAAAGAGAGGATAAGAATTGATTTTACACAATTCGCACTTCTAAAATTTTAGTTTAAGTTTTGAAGTATTGTTATCAGCGCGTACACAGCCTATCGTAGTCCACGCATATACGCTTTCACGTACATTGCGAGCTAACTAAAATTAAAGTTTCTACTACGACGAACGTGGGGTCGGCGAGCGAAGCGAGCAGGGGGGGAACCCTCCTAGTATATATAATGTATATATATAATTTTAATTTTATGAAACATTAGAGTATCTTTATAAATACTTATTATAAGTTCATAGTTATATTAGATACTCTTTAAAAGGATGAAACAGTTATTCTATTACTATAAGAAAAATATCTCAGGCGGTTAGGTGTCCGACTGGCACGCTTTTTTATTAAATTGTTTAAGGGATGTTATGCCATATTATGCCAGGTTGTGCCATGCTATGCCATATTGTAGCAAACTGTGCTTGAAATTTGAAAAAAATTGGGAAAAACATTTTTAATTTTTAAAATCTATAATTGTGTCAAACTGTGCCAAACTATGCCTCACTGTGCTATACTGTGCCAAAATATGCCAAATCGTGCGAAATGTCCGAAATGGCATAGGTCTAGCACAAAAAGGCATAGTTCGGAACAGTTTGACTCAGTGTGGCACAGCTTGGCATGGTTTAGCATAGTTTGGCATTGTTTGGCATGATTTGGCACAGCGAATGATTTCCACTAGGGACAGTACAAAATAGTTGTATTTAATGATATAAAATTAAATTGCAAAGATGGTAAAAATATGTGCATATTGATTGAGTTGATAACAAAATAGTAGTTAATGCTTTAAATTTTGTTTAAAAAAAAAAAATAGTATTGAAATATATGTGGTAGGACAACGAATGAAAATATTAGGTAACTTTTACGAGAATCCTCTGCCGTCAAGTGTATTAGGAATACACGTTGTACGCAATATTCAAAGCGATATCGAGACATGGAGCTTGAAAAATATAACTGCGAAATTGTGTCGATTTCCTTATAATGATAATTATATTGTGTTCCCTGTATTGCACACATCTTATGCTAATAACTAATAAAATCATACATTATTTTGTAATGTTAATTTCAAGTAAGATTATGAAAATTAATATATTATTATGACATATATTCAAAGGTCTGATAGAACAAGTAATTTTAAGGTAATGATTAAGAAGGAAAAAAGAAAGAAAAGAAATCAATTGAGCGTTTCGCAATTGACAATTAGTACATAAAGTTCTTTTATAAACAATTAATCCAGTGATGATTCTGATTCAGACGACTGTGAAATAGTTAGAAGCAGCTCACAATTGTCTGCCGTCGTTGTCTGCGACGAAGGGCATTTACAAAACAATGAGGCTTCTCTGCTAGTTAATAGGATGCAAAACGTACGGACAAAAAGGAGAGTTATACTTACGGGCACGCCACTTCGATGACACCTTATCAAAATCATTTTACAATGTTATACTTGAATTAGATTTAAACATATTGGATATTTAATGCAAACGGGAAAAATGTACGCTTACTAGACAGGTGCAAGAATCACTGTAATCAATCCATATTATTATTCAATTAGCATAGTTGCCTACCTACCTTTAAGCAAATTTAGCCCAAATATAATAAGAATTCAGGAGAGATTTGAGTCTGAATTCTTAGGACACATAACCCTTGCCATAGCTATTCCCTTTGCCCATTATGATGATATAACCAGATATATATATATATATATACTAGTGGGGCTTCGCCCCCCTGCTCGCTCCGCTCGCCAACCCCCTATTTCAGTTTCTCTTTTATTTTTATTTTAAAACTACATTCTATATAAAATTATAGATTATAAAAAAAGATTAAATATTTGTCCAAATTAAGAAAATAAAAAGAAAATTCGTTACTGGAAGTAAAAGTACTGTATAACAGACGGTTTGTGTAATGGCACACGATTAAAAGTTACCAAATTATTCAAGTATAACATTGAAGCTGAAATTATAACTGGGGAAAAAATTGGAAATAAAGTTTTCATGCCTAGAATTACTTTAAATACCGGAAATTTATCTTCATTGCCAATTATTGTATACAGAAAACAATTTCCTTTAGTCTTAGCGTTTGCTACGACTATTAATAAATCTCAAGGACAAAGTTTCGATAATGTAGGAATATACTTAAAAACCCGTTATTTTCTCATGGACAATTGTATGTATCATGATCTAGATGCAAACATCCTAATCGATTGTTTATTCAAAATGAAAGTGAAAACAATTCAGATATAGAAAATATAGCTTGGAATGAAATTTTTTATTAGATGTCATACTTG
This sequence comes from Pteromalus puparum, assembly GCA_012977825.3. Taxonomy (NCBI): domain Eukaryota; kingdom Metazoa; phylum Arthropoda; class Insecta; order Hymenoptera; family Pteromalidae; genus Pteromalus; species Pteromalus puparum. The sequence continues at coordinate 61,691 of VCDM03003196.1, forward strand.
AATCGCACGAATACACACATACATATATATAGGTGGTTCTCTGACAAATCGTGCGCGACAAAAAAAACGTAGCTTCCTTCAACCTTATGTATCGCTTTAATATCTAAATTGTTTTTACTTCATATATAATTCTATAAAGTTTTTATGCTTTTTCGTTTGATGGATAAAATTATTTCGAAATAATTATATTACATAATCAATGCGTAACTGAAAATATTGTTTGTACAATTTGGTTGCGTTAAAATTTATAATGATCAGGGCGGAAATTATTGGCATAAAATAGTATATTGTATATTGCAACTAGGGGGGGAAATTGGCTTTTTCTAGCGAAGGTGATATTTTGAGCACGAGTGGGAGTCGAGGGCGCCGTAGTCGCCCGAGTCGGGCACGAGTGCTCAAATATCACCCGAGTCTGAAAAAGCCACTCCCCCCTTTTTGAACACCGTACTTTTCATGATACGTGCATGAATAGACCCTTTTTTAAGCATGCAAAAAGAGTAGGAAATTGAGAACTCTGACGCATAGCATATTTTCAAAAATTTTGAAAAATTTCAAAATTTTGAAAAATTTCAAAATTTTGAAAAATTTCAAAATTTTTAATTGCCGTACACTACTTAAAATTAAAGTGGTCTATACAATAACATTCGATAATCATGATGTTTTAACGAAAAGTTCAAAATTTAGTTTCCGAGATATAATGATAAGGATATAGTTCGCGGAACGTATCTAAAATCACCAATGATCGAAAAATCGCCATGAATATACGCACATGCGTAACTGAAAATATTATTTTTAACGAATTAATAAAACAAAAACAGCGAAAAACGTGTCTAAGTATAGATTAAAATCCATTAATGGAAACTGAGATCGAAGCGATACAGTTTTCAGTTATATAGAGTATACAGGGTAAGAAAACAAAATTTTGAAGCTTAATATCTTTAAAACTAACTGGTATCATAAACAACCCAAAGAAAGAGATAAAGGTGCTATATAATGCTAACTAAATCCAAAATTTTAAATTGATTATTGCCTTTTTACTCCAGTTATCGCATCACGTAGAAAAAACAACTCATAGTATACAGGGTGAAAAAACAAAAGTTTGAAGCTCAATATCTTTGAAACTAACTGGTTTTATAAAAATCCCAAAGAAAGGGATCATTGTGCTATATAATGCTAACTAAATCCAAAATTTTAAATTTATTATTGCCTTTTTACTCCAGTTATCGCGTCACGTAGAAAAACGATTTTTTTCAGTTATTGATATTTTTCTCAGGATCTGCCCCATGAAATGACTTAAAATTTAAGTGGTATATAGTTCCAATTACCTTCAATAATCATATATTTTTTTAGAATGATTCGCTATTTAGTTTTTGAGTTATAACGATTAAAAAAAATTGCACTCTATGGTGTATAATAAAAGAACGACGAACGATAATATAAATTTTTCACGGTAAAAACATAGGCAATTTTATTCTTTTTCAGATACATATTAAGCAATTTACTTGTATTAACATTTTCGATAACTTGGTTGGCAAAAACTGAAATCTCAAAACTAAAAAATCACTATAAAAAAAAACGCGTATATAAATTGTAAATACGGACTTTCGTCCCATTATCTTCTAGCAAAAACGAAGAAAATGAGACTTGGTGGGTTAAAATCCACCAAGTAGAAGCTGAGAAACAGGCGTATACATACGCACACCAACACACCACACACACACCACACACCACACACAGGACATTTTCTAAAACACCATTTTTTCGACTAAAAATTCATCAAAACACACTTCCCACATATTTTACACAAATCCAAAAATTACTATTACAAGCTTCCGTTAGGAAGGAAGCAAAAACGCACCTGTATATTTACCATCCTGGGTGCTGTGGAAAAAATATAAATTTATCAAATAACAAATACAAATTTATATTTACAAAAGTCGCTGGGGGTCTGCGGGGGGGCTCGGCGGGGGGGGGGGGCTTTCAAATTATTCAAATTACATTGGAAAACGAAGAAATTTTACCTTATTTTGCAGGCGGGGGGGGGGGGGGGGTCTCCAACTCCGACAACTTTTGTACGGTGAAAGATACCTTTTTATAGTGCAAAAGTACCCGTACAAGAGCCAGAATGGCAGAGGCCTTTGTCTTTGGTTTTCATGAGACATATAGTAGTGAAAAACCCTCTGAAATTATTTAAATAACTAATAATAGCTGTGACAAAGGACGTATTCGTCCGGATCATTCATAAAAACATCACATTGGTAGGTTATCTTAGTAAAAAAGAATCTTATGTCCTTTCATTTATTTCATTTCATTGTATCCTCTTGAAATTATTATTTCTTGCTGCAACCGCTTGCCATTACATTTAATTTTTTCACCTAAAAAAAGAATAAAATTAAAATTAGAAAATATCCTCTGAAGTGTAAATAAAATATTCTAAGTAAAACCATTTATGCACTAAATGCATGATTATACATACGTATAACCTGCATCTTAGAAACACTGCATCTGCAAAAGTAAAAATTACAATTATTACATGAAATATATTTAAATTATATAGAATATATTGTACCTGAGAATTACAAACTAATAAAGATATATTGTTATCGATGATCAAGCATAAGATCAGTGCCCTTGATACTACTGCTCTCTATCCAGCAAGTCATGATATCTTCAGTCGTAGTATGACTTACACACTAGAAAAGAAATCATATAAAAACTCATACTAACAAATAATTATTTAAGTCGCTGATCTCACCTGATCAAATCACTCATCCATCATAGTGCCGGAGTCTTGATAAAGATTTTTTCCAACTCCAAGATTGTGATAGCTTATATATACCGATTGTTCGGGTTGTTCAGGGTTGATTAGGGAAATTTGAATTTCGCACCGTAGCGCGTCGAGCGCTGCGGCGAAAGCGGACGAGCGCATGCGCGCGCCGCCAGGGGCGTCCCAGTTTTCGCGTGGGACGGGGGCTCGCGTGCACGTGCCTGTCAGTTCTGACAGCTCCTCTCGAGTAATAAGTCGACACCACTTTTTTTTTTTTTATAACCGGCTTGCGATTTACTTATTGTAACAGCGTGCGATTAGAGTCGTTCTTAACGTCCTTTTCAGGACGATCGACTCTCGTATTTGTATTTGCGTGCGTCGCGTAGTGTGGGTGTGCATTTTGCGACCGGCGTGCTGTGTGATTGTGTTCTTGGTGTGTTGGGACTTCGGCCACGTGCGAGCTTCCTCGACGTGCCGATCTCCATCCGGCGATCGCTCCTACGCGGCAGGGCTGAAAAGGTCTGCCCGTGGTCCAGGATTGGTTTCCTCGAGACGTCGAGGCGTCCTGCGACCGAGGAAGGGGCATCCCACCCACGTGCGACCAGGACTATACGTCGTGCCGTCCACATTCTCTGCGCTAAAGGTAGGAGAGCTCTCCAGCGTGCGAAAAGGTACCTCGCGGCGAATGTGTTAGCTGTAATTGCGATTTTGTCTATCTCTCTAATTTTGTTCCTATCCTAGAGTCACTTCCTTTGTATTATTTCATCTCTTATGTTTGAATAAAATCAGCCGCTTGTCCCGGCGTTTCCTCTCTACTCTGCGAGAGGTTTTACGCGCGAGCAGTTGTCTTTTTTTTCCCGCGCAATAGAATTGTGTTTTCGGTGGTTGCTAGATTTTATTTAACCCAACCTCGACTCACTCATCCATCCATTTAGTTAACATATAGTTATATATAATATACAGCAGTTAGATAGGCTATAGCCATACCAGAATGCATAGGCATTCTAAGATCACCGCCCTCCTGCTCCCAGCTGATCTAGAATGTCCATGTGTGTATTACAGAAATAGGGATCCTCCCTCCTACCGTGACTAATAATGTCGAACGAGGGGGACGAAAAGAGGAGAATCCTTCCGAGTGTTAGGATGTCGTATGTATTTTGATCAGGAATTTTTTTTTTGATCCCTCCTTCTCCCCTTCTAAGCGATCGGATTCTCCCCTCTCAACCGGCTCTCAACCCACTCGCGGTGGGTACGTGTGTGTATAAGTCCAATCTTCCTCTTGAGCAGAAAAAAATTGGTGTGGTGGGTTATGCCCTCCCTCCTAATCCTCCTCTTCGAGACCGTAGTGTGTTCATAGGTAAGCGAATGTCTTGGTGAAAGTGGAGGAAAGGGACTCTCTGTCTCTTTCTAATATATTGCGTTCTCTCTCTAGAGCGAGCATCACCGCCGCTTACAGGCCAGCATACGGCTCCTTACCTCTATAGTAGTATTACCTCTCGCTCTCTTTCTAATATGCTGCGCGCTCTCTCTAAGAAGGCAAGAGTGGGAGGGGAAAGGGACTCTCTGTCTCGTTCTAATATATGTATAGCGTTCTCTCTCTAGAGCGAGCATCACAGCTGCTTATGCCCTTTCTTCACTACGGCGTTAAAGCGAACTTTAAGCGAGCGTATGGTCAAGCCTAAAGAATTTTTCCCATCGTTCAATACGACTGGTAAGCCTTGAAGATATCAAAAAGTCAACACACCTTTACGTTTGGGTGAAAAAGAGCGACTATCCTTTTACCTGCTAATGTATGCGGGAAAAAAGAGAAATTTCTTTTCTCTCGCCTATTTTTGAGGGAAGCGAAAGGTTCTTCTTACAGAAAAAAAATTCCCCACCCAATTCGGAAATTCTCTGACGCTTTAAATGGTCAAGCCTAAAGAATGTTTTCCCAATCGATCAAATACGACTGCAAAGCCTTGAAGATGTCAAAAGACGACACACCTATACGTTTGGATGAAAAAGAGCGACTACCCTTCTACCTGCTAATGTATGCGGGAAAAAAAAGAGAAATTTCTTTTCTCTCGCCTATTTTTGAGGGAAGCGAAAGGTCCTTCTTAAAGAAAAAAATTCCCCACCCAATTCGGAAATTCTCTGACGCTTTGAATGGTCAAGCCTAAAGAATGTTTTCCCAATCGATCAAATACGACTGCAAAGCCTTGAAGATGTCAAAAGACGACACACCTATACGTTTGGATGAAAAAGAGCGACTACCCTTCTA
>VCDM03003196.1:71170-81170 GCA_012977825.3 Pteromalus puparum
TATTGTTTTTACTCTTTTTCCTGTTAAGTTTTCTAATTCATTTACGTACTTTATCATACAATCATTTACTTCATCCTTTGTTTTAATGCAGTAAATTTTGGCTATTTTGCTGTAATCGTCGATAAATGAAACAAAATATTTTTCACCGTTTGGACCCGGGGTCTTGAAGCTACCACAAACGTCAGTGTGTATAACCTCTAAGATATCTTTCGCTCTTGTTCTGTTATTTTTAAACGGTAAATTATGCATTTTATTCTCTATGCAAATTTTGCATTTTAATATTTCCGATTCAAACTCAGTTGGAATACCCGTCACCAATTGTTTTCTACTTAAAAAATTTAAATAGCCAAAATTCACATGCCCTAGCATTCTATGCCACTTTTCTTTTTTACTCATTTTACCATTAATATACTCAGCATTGTTTACAATTTTTTATTCAATTTCCAATCTACTCGTAATTTTATATGTACGATTTTCTTTATACGCTACTGCTATTAATCTCTCTTTTTCATCAATTATTTTAGATATATTTCCTTTAGAAATAATCGTATTCGTATCTGTCAATTTCGCGTAGCTAATTAAATTTGTGTTCATTTCTTTTACGTATAAAACATTTTTCATTTCTACTTTGTTTTCTTTCCCAAATGCTCTGAAATAACTTACAACATTCCCAATTTTAGTTGCTTCTAACTCACTACTATCTCCTAAATAGATTTTAATCGGTTTCTTTAAAACAATGCAATTTTCGAAATAACTATCATCATTTATAATGTGGTCTGAACATCCACTATCTAGCAACCAATTTATTTCATTACCTATAGTCTTTTTATTTCGCGCCGCATGCGCTGTTGCTATCCAGGCGCTGACGTCGGACCCACTCGGTTGACTCGTACTGGCACCTTGCTGCTGCTGACGGAAGTTGCCGCGCCCTCTGCCGTAGTTGCTTCTTCTTCCTCCGCCGCGGGCTCGACCACGTGTCGGACCTCGCCATGTTCCACCGCTGTGCGCTGCTTGACCGCCATCTTTGCACTCTCTTGCGAAGTGACGGATTTTTCCACATTTGTAGCATCTTTCTTTGTTCGTGGCAAAAACGTTTGATTTTCTTTCGGAATCTTCATTGCCGTGTTTCATCTCGGAAAGCTTAATTTTATTTTTCACGTAATCAGCTGTCTGATCTTCTTCCTTCAACGTATCAATTAAATCACCTATGTAGCTGTACGATTCTGGCAACGTGTTCAGCATATAGTTTAATTTTTCTTTTTCACTTATATTGAAACCTGCGCCTTTCAAATCATTCACTGCTTTCTCAAAATCACTAAAGAATGACGCCGTGTCACTATAATTATTTAATCTTATTTTTTCAAGTCTGTTCCTGCATACAATTTGCAGTGCTGTAGATTTTTTCAAATACATACTGTCTAGCTTCTTCATTATGCCAAACGCAGTAGTCTCTTCGCACACGAACTCTAATTGCTTATTCGAAATAGCACAATAAATTATGTTAATCGCCTTCAAGTCATTATCATCCCATGTTTCGCTTGCTCCTGTTGAGGGCTTTTCTTTGTCTATTACTTCATGACACTTTTTTAATTTTAGAAACATCGTTATTCTCTTCTTCCACATGTTGTAATCCTCTCCATCAAACACCGGTATAGCAAATTCTTTCTTCTCCATTTCGTCTCCTTGAAACTCGATTTTCTCTTCTATTTCAGAATTCTCTTCAATTTCTAGTTGATTCTCGAACGTTCCTTCGTGTTCAGAATCTTCCTCTTTAATTTTCTTCGTTTCCGGCGTCTCTCGGTTTTCCATGCACTCTGCCACGTGTTTCACATGTACTTTTTAATCCGCGTGCATCACACTGATTTTACGATTTTTCCAAAAAATCTTTCTACTAATCAATAGTCCTTTTGTTTAGCTATTTATTCTCACTTGTATTTTCCTTCTTATATTATTGAAACACTTTGATTTTTCACTTTGAAAAATTTCTTCACCACGTGGCTTTTAACCTCACTTTTTAATTAATACCCTCATATCTCTCCTAGGATTGATATGAGTGTATAATTTGAATAAAACCACCGGTCTGCTACCATGTTAGAAATAAGTGAGGTAGACGGGAGGATTAATAATAAATAAGTATTTATTAATAGTTATTTCTACAGCTACTATATGTACTGTAAGACGGCTCGGAACCAAGAGAGCGATGTGCGAGACTCGTCTAGTCTCGACACCGCAAGTAGTCATGTGACTCACACTCATACGCGAGAGGGGATACCTGCATGTGTGCGCTCCCTCACACACTCGTTAACGCGCTCACTCATTATAGCGCGAACTATACTATACATACAGTCAAATGTACTATATTCTCAATAATTTGTATGAAATTTTAGAATAAAAATGAATGTTCATTATTGTGTAAGAGGGAATCAGACCGATTACCCCATGCAAAAGTACACATACCGTTAATTGAAATTTTAAATTCGAGAAACTCCCGCCAGTGCTGGTCACAGGTTAATGGGAAACTTGCATCAAAAAATCTATTACGCCCGCCATGTAGAATATCGAAAAATAATCGACACGTATTTTTTATTTTTTCAATCAAACGATTATTGACAAAGGTACAGCGGGTTGAAATATCACGTGACGTCACTGAATCGGACGATATAGATATACTATACACTGTCCGAATCAGTGACGTCATACATTTCAACTCTCTACATCTTTGTTAATAATCGTTTAATTCAGAAAAGAAAAAATACGCGTCGATTATTTTTCGATATTCTACATGACAGACCTAATGAATTTTTTCATGCAAGTTCCCCATTGGGGATATCCAGAGCCGACAAACATGCGCTGGACGCGAATAGCCGCGTTTTGATATAGAGCGCATGCGCGTCGGCCCCAGTTAACAAGCGGCCGGCACTGGCAAAAATTTCCGGAATTCAAAGATTGAATTAACCATGTGTGTAATATTAGAACTTATTACAGAATAAGTATTAACAGTGGTTTATAGGTAATAGCTGAATGGCAATATTAAAGGGTAATTGTTGTTGGTGAACACCTGATTACCTGTCCAGAGCATGTCCTGGGAGACATAACTTCCAACTCTGAAGAGCATATGCTAAGTGACGTGGCAAGAAAAACCATTGAAAACGAAGAAAAAAATGAAGAAATCTGAAGAAATCAGAGAGCAACTGCTACAAGAGATTCATAACAAAAAAGTTGAAAAACATAATTCAACAATTCTAGACGAGGAGAATGAAATGGAAAATCTTGTGGCTGAAAATACTTTATTGAAACAACTAGTTGCCGAACTTCAAGATAAAAATCAGCTTCAGAAAGAAATGATTGAGTTACAAAAACTGAAAAATACAGAGCCGCAGACAAATTTAAAAGCATTTGCTGATGCTATGAGAGAGATAAAGCCAAAACCGAAACGAGTCCCAAGTATAATGGTTAAGGCCAATCACCCGGAACAGACAAACACAATGGAGCTACTCACGAAGTGTCTGGTTACAGAAAAGAATGTGCAAACGAAGTTCATACGCAAGAAGAACTAAAGTGAAATAGAAATCAGCTGTATGAATACTAAAAGCCTGGAAACACTCGAGAACGTGTTATCAAGTAAATTAAAAAATTGTGAAATTAAAGTAGAACAACAAGGTAATCCAAAAATGAAAATTACTGCAATAGACAATACTACAAACATGGATGAACTGGATATGGAAAATGACATTAACACTCGTAATTTTAAAAATTATAACAGCAAAGTTAAGGTACTGCACATGTACACCAATAAAAGGACCAAAACCAGCACAGTGCTAATAGAAGTCCCACCAGAAATATACAAGCACATATGGGAAAACAATACCAACGTTTTTGTAGGTCACCAGTACTGCAAAGCCTATGATCTGATAAACATTACCCCTTGCTACAACTGTGGAAGATACGGACATAGCGCATCAAAGTGTAGGAACAAATCAGCATGTATAAAGTGCTCGGATAACCACAATGTAAGTGACTGTAAGAATGACAGAATTGAGTGTGTGAACTGTATATTTAACAACGCCAAATACAAAACAAGTCTACCAACGGATCATTTGCCAACAGATAGAATGAAGTGTACAATTCCTAAAAAGAAGAGTAAGAAATACATCAACTCGATTGATTACCCGATCGCACCTGTATTACCGACGTGGGACGAAACAAGAGCACGTAAACAAATACAAATTCTACAAACAAACGAACTAATATACCATAGATCGATAACGGCAGGAAAAAACGAGGGAAATCTACATTTTTATATGCAACAAGAAAACAGCAGTCAGCACAATATTCCAAAGAAAACAGCAAATGCATCAGTTGAATAATGGAAGCACAAATAAATTTAATCGGCTAAATACAAAATAGCATAAATGAACAAGAGGGAACATATATGGATATTGAGTCTTTCAATAACGAAAGGAATAGTAGTAATGATCTAATTTTGTACTTAAACTTTAGAAGCCTAAAGTTAAAAAAGAAGCCAACTTCGATAAGTTCAAATCCTTCTTAAAAGTCTAAAAATTAAACCTTACGTTATTGTATGTACAGAGGTATGGAAACTGAATATTTGCGGAATAATTATGACTTACAAAAAAAAAAGAAACAAAAAAAAAACTTCTTTATTCCGCGAAGATTTATTTGCCTTGAGAGCAGATAAACCCGAGTTAAATTTATGTTTGATTGACTTGAAATATTACTGATTTGAACGTTTCACTGATGTTAATTTAAGATTCTAAAAGGTAATTAAATAATTAGAACACTATTTATGGGAAAAAGTCCGAAGATATAAAAAACCCACTTTATTAACAAAAACACAAAACTGAAATGTGATGAATACAAAATGGCGAGTGACATCGACAAAATGATTCGCACACACACTTGCACACAAGATTTTACACAATTTTGTGTAAATTGAATAGATTGATTGCTGTCACAGTCTGACAAAGAAAAAGGCCGAACGTGGGTCGGTCGATAAAGCGACTCGTGACTCGTGGGGTCACGTTTGCTTTTTGATACGAATTATACAATGATGTAATACCGCGCGTGGGTCGGTATGTATTGAAAATGCTAGTTTAGTTAAGAAGTAACTTTCGTCGATCGTATTATCAAAACGAATTTGAAAAGTAACTAATAGAATTTCGATACGAGGGGAGAGGTCCGCTCGCGGGAAAAGATGTCGACTAACTGACTGGCACGAACTTGCGCGGGAAGCGCACAAGAGAGAAAGAGAGAGAGAGCCTAACACGTGCTGCCACCAATTGGTGAGCCGTGTTGCGACGCAACAGAAACTAACGCACTATCAGTATTATAGAATAAAAGATTACGAACTTTATTATAATCACGGAGACATCAACAAAAATGATGGTGTTGTGGTCTATGTAAATAAAAATTTCAAACATACTAACGAAACGATAGCTATAGGTGAGCTTAAAATATTAAACACTACTATCTCACTAAATAATAATAAACAACTTGAGATCTCATCGTTATATAGATCACACAGACTGAGTTGCATAGAATTTAATCAGAACCTAAAAACTTGTTTAGAATCACTAACTCTTATGACGCACATTACCGATCACTGAATTTTTTCTAGAATCACTGAATTCTTTTTCTAGAATTAAAAAATGGAGTATTAAAACATGATAAAAAAAAGTCAGAAGAAGATATATACTATTACAACTACAGAAAACTATTTAACACTGCTAGGCAAATAAATTTGTCAAAATTTAAGAATACAAATAACCCAAATGTGAATATTAACGAAATGATAAAAGAAATCCAATATTGCGTGGAGAATTCGAAATATAAAAAACCGAATCGGCGGAAATCCAAACAAACCCCGAGAAAAGACTGGATAACTAAAGCGATCCTAAATTCCTGTAATACAAAAGAAATACATCACAACAAACTTAAACAAGATCCGGATAATGAAGAACTAAAAGCAAACTATAAACAATTCGTTAAAACTCTAGGTAAAGTTATTAAAGAAGCGAAAATCGAACATGTAAAAAAAACAATTGAGAAAAATAGTGATGATCCCAGAAAATTCTGGGCCTGCATTAATAGCAAGATAGGCAAAAATAAAAATAAAACAGATACTACTATCAGTCAACTAAAAACAGAAAACAATACTACAATAACCGACAAGAACGACATTGCAAACAATTTGAATCAATTTTACTGCAAACTTGGAGAAACATTGAGTAATAAAATAACTACACCAATAAATAAAAAAACTAGAATTACCTAAAAGCAATCCAAAAACAATCTACATCAAGCCAACCACCGAATTTGAAATTATAAAAATAATAGACAAGATGAAACTTAAAAAAGGTGGTATTGATAATATAAGTGCAAAGGCACTGAAAACTATAGCTACTATTATTGCAGATCCCCTTGCCCACGTAATCAATCAATGTATCGAAATGGCAATCTGGCTTGATATGTTAAAGGCAGCTGAAGTGATTCCAATATACAAAGCTGGGAAAAACTAGCGGGCCACAACGCGGCCTTCGGCCGCTATGTGGCTTGCCGCCTTGCATCGCGAAGCAAGGCACGCAAAACGCTCGCGCTTCGCGTTTTGCGCATAAGGCACGACCGCCGACACTCGCCATGCCCCCCGACGCTCGCGCTCCGCGCTCGCTATGCACCCTGACGCTCACGCTTCGCGCTCGCTGTCTAACCTTACTACTTAATCTAATTATTAGAAAAAAAATCAATGAAAAAACATTGATTATTCATCTTTTTTTCGTATACAATTAAAAAATATGTTGGCCATACATAGCTTCAAAGTTTTTACAAATATTTTAGTTTTTGACTTATGGTTTTCAATATTGTTGATTTTCGAATAGACATTGATATAAATTTTAATTCTCTTATTGCAACGAAATAATTAAAAACCCTTTTTTCTTCCGTAAGATAAGAAAAAATTATCTTTTTATAGTACTTGAATTCAAATTATACACGCGAAATTTCATAAGGTGGCCAAATTCGGAACTATTCTATTGGTGGAAAATACTTTGATTTATATGTAAGCTGTGACTGTGACGTCACGCTTAACTAACCGAATTCCATCCCGTTCCTAAAGTCGTGAATTTTGTGCAAAGATAGTTTATTACATAATTTGAACAGAAAAAGTATTAGTTTTATTATCAGCTAAGCGAAGCCAAACAGCTGTTCGTTGGCTCTGTCGAAGCGAGGCAGCGAGCTCGACCACTGCGCATACATTGTGCGCATCAATCTAGCGACCGGTTGGCGACATGCTCATGCAGCCATCTGCCGTGTGTGTTTTGACGTTAGTAGTATATAGACAGTTATGGCGAGACACAACAAATGACGTCATCACTGACGCCTTCTTATCTTATCATGTAAACAAAGCATTAAGATAAGATAAGGTATCATACTGACGCCTTCTTATCTTATCATGTAAACAAACCATTAAGATAAGATAAGGTGAGGTGTTACGTGAAAAACCCGAGGGGTTTTTCCGTTGATTAAAATATTAATTTTTGTGAGAGAGTTTGCGCATCAATTCCCCTTTACAGGGAAATGCTTTTCAAAGTTCGTCTAACCTTTGAATATCAGCAGACTAAACTCGAATTTTCTCTTTCTCTTTTTGTCATGTATTTTTAATAGTCAAAATTCTTACCTCGATTTTATCCTGTTCAGCAATCAATAAATCTTCCTCAATGAAAATGGAAAAGTCTTGCTTCGGGCAAATTCTGTTATTGAACAACGACAATTGAATATACTCTTGTATTTATCTGGTCCAAATCTTTATTTAATTGAAATCAATAGCTTCCAAACAAGAAAGAATTAAGCACTCGTATTTATCCGGACAATGGATTAACAACTCGAATCTGAACTTAAAATCTGAAGTGAAATCCATTACCAAAAATCTATAGGTCCGCCGGCTTCAATGCCCGATCACGGAGTGCCGAGAAGCTTGGCTTGGGGACGCTCGGAAGTCTTCCGGACCTCCCACGCTGTCCCAAGCTTTATTTCCCCGCCGCTACGTCACAGCGTCGACGCTTGTTGCACTCATTAGGCCTTNATGTTGCACTCATTAGTCCTTACGGGGCCTGGCAACGGTCAAACGCCGAAACTGCAATCGCAGCATCGCACGCGCGCAAGTAGCCGTCGGCGGGGAAGGTGTTTAGCTCAGCGAGATTCTTGGTCACTTGATATTTTAGTGGCCTTGAATACTCGCTATGCTTTTTGTATGTGGAACTTTCTCGAAGCTATATTCGAAATAAAATCTCGAATAATAGCCACGGGAAAGTCGTCACATAACATAAGGTATCATGTTTATATAAACAAGTAATTAACATTATCTTTATTACTTGTAAACAAATAATAATAAAAATAATCTTAATTACTTGTATGTATGAACATAATATCTTATCTTAATTGTTTGTTTACGTGATAAGATAAGAAGATACCGGTAATGACATCATTTGTTGTGCATAGCCATACCGACTTTGAGACGGCCGCACCACCTACACGGTAAAGGACCGACAACCGATAAGTTACCGACAGCGGCCGGTTACCACGCGAGCGTCATCATAATAAGTAAACCCGACACAGATGGCGTGCGCGCATAATGTATTGCATAGAGGGGCAAACTCGAGTATATAAGGAGCTCCGCGAACAGCAGCTAGTTATTCCTTCTCTGCTCGTCGACTGGCTCTCATTCCAGATACTCTCAACGCTGATCATACTACTCAGCTGCGAGCTCCGACTACCCGAGCGTTTAGTATATACATATGCCTTGAGCATACGTATGAAGGATACTCGAGTTTGTCATCCCCTCCTTTTGCTATCAATATGCAGAGAAGTTATCAATAAATATTAGTGAATACTTAATACCTTGATTGTGTCAAATCATTCCCTCCTCACCCCCACCGAATCACCTCTAGTAAAGCGGGCAATATGCCCCCGTGACTATCTAGGGTGAGCTCGGTCTCAGACACACTAAGAAGGCACCCTGATACACCTTCGACGTCTGTCTAGCTGCAGCAGTCTATGTTTGGATCTAGGGGAATATCGCCCCCCGTTACGGATCAGTATACATGACTCTCAGCAATCTCTTTACGGCTACATTGCTTTCGTAGTCGGATGAGAGTAGGGAAATCCCGAATCAGCGCAACCTGTTACACGCTGACCACGGATCTTTGGCCGACTTCTAGCGCATGTACCCTCATTTCGATCCACTCGGGTTTATTTTATCTCTCGGTCTCGCGATTTCTCTTTGGAAGCGATTAGGACCGTTTCATTGGCGCTCGGACAGGGACCTGAGTCGCGATTTGATCGTACATTGACAGCCAAAGATTTTTTTTTTTTTTTTTCTCTCAAGCAAATGATCTCCACTATCTCCTGCTCACTTGTTGAGCTACAAATACATAATCGCATCAGCGAGTTACAATCAGTCGTTGATCATTTGCTCGAACTAAATAAACAAAAGGACCACGAAATAAACGACTTAAACGATTCCGTGGACTGGCTAATGGAAAGAGAAGAGATCCGTGCTAAACAAATAGACATTATTAACAAAAATCTTAGCGTATTTAATGATAATGCCTTGTCTTGTTGGAAAGATTTGGGAGTCGCTAAACAGGATTTTGACAATGCTGCAAAAACTTTTAAAAACACAATAAAAAACATACAAAAAGCCTGTCAGTCTATCCAAACCCGAAACAACTCGAGGCTAAATACAGTAGAATCACGTCTTGAAAAAATAGAAATTCAAATCGAATATATAACGGCCGGGATTCAAAACCTTCGCATTTAAATTTTTCTCTCCATAGCGTCCTCAGAGAGATACATCTGTTAAAAGCTGATATATACACAATCAAAAAGCACAATGGCTGACTTAAATAAACGTCGCTCGGCGGTCATAATGGAAAGAATCCAAGACCCTGAGGCAGACGATAAAAGTTATGATGTGATTGAATGG
>VCDM03003196.1:86170-125000 GCA_012977825.3 Pteromalus puparum
ATGGAACATGCACGTAAAATGATTATTGTACCGGAGGAGACATATGACCGTGTAATGAAACAGCAGCAGCAGCAGCAGCCGCACGAAACAAGTAATGGTTTGGAATTACCGAGTACACAGACAAAAGGCGATAACTTATCACGCCTCGATGCTGAGATGCATGATATACTTTTTTCAAAAAGTATTACAGATGAGCGAGAAAAATGTCAAAGGTATTTACAGATTTTAAGAAGATATCTTCATTTTAAAACGTTAGAACGTCAAGAACTTTTATCCGATGGCAATGCTACTGCTGCTGGACCAGAGATTGAACATGAAGACACTTTGAATCCTTTGTCTGATGAGGCGATTCTCACTAGTATACCTAAGGGCTCTGTAAGGAAAGCTCGTTTATTGCTTCACCATTGGAAATCAACTGTACCTCACCGTATCAAATGGGATAATTCGGGCACAGTCAGTATCGACGATAAAGTTATACCTCAATCAAATATTATAGATTTGGTGGAGGATGTTGTACAGAGCAAGGCAGCAGCAGAAGAGGAGCCAGTTGGAAGATTTCAACTTGCTAATTTTATAGCTTCGTCTGACACCCCGTCTAAATTTATAAGTAATCCCATCGTATTATCAATCAGTGAAAATTTCAAACGTGCTTTGAACAAAATTTCTTCAAGTAAAAGAAATAATTCCGAGAGCGTTCAGACTTTGGAAGAAGGTGCAAGACTTGCTGCTTCAAGGCGTTACAGCGAACGTTTGAGCAAGAAAAAATCTGTACCACGAAAATCGGGAGATAAGTGGTTAACTTATAATATATAAACATGAGTTATGAAAATCAATATTTTGACACTAAACATGAGGCTGGCTACGCAGGTGCACGTAACCTCATTCGTGTTAATAATAAAAAAAATAAGAATAACGTTAATAATTGGTTAAGCAATCAGGATGCGTACACTCTTCATCGTCCTATTAGAAGGAAATTTCCTAGACTCATGTACAATGTCAGTAATGTGGATGATTGTTGGGAGATGGATTTGTGTGATATGCAATCTCTCAAAACTTACAACGATAACTACGCATATCTGCTTGTTGTAATAGATATTCTTAGTAAATACGCTTGGGTTGAGCCATTATACGACAAAAGTGTCAAGAGCGTTGTAACTGCTTTTGATAAAATCCTAAAAAGAGCCAATGGTCGACGCCCTGTTCTCGTACAAACAGATAAAGGTAAAGAGTTTATCGGTACGGAATTTCAAAAATATTTAAAAAAGAATGATATAAATTTTCGAGTTGCACGTAATCCAGTTGTGGAACGTCTTAATCGTACTCTCAAAGAAAGAATGTTTAGATATTTCACTCATAAAAATACACATCGATATATTGACGTTGTTCAAAATATTGTTTATGCTTACAATCACACACTACACAGTGGAATAAAAATGGTTCCTGCCGTAGTGAATATGCGAAATGCTGATGTGGCTAGAAAAAATTTACAGAAAAGAGCGCTTAATCAGCGCAGAACGTCTCGAGCAGGTATATACAGGGTAGGTGAGCACGTTCGCATCAGTCGAGCAAAAGGTACCTTCGACAAAGGATACGAGAAGAACTACAGCGAGGAGATCTTTAGAGTACATAGAGTTTCACACCGGCAGAATCTTCATACGTACGAACTAGTTGATCTAGATGGCGAGAAAATTGATGGATTTTTTTATCCAGAAGAACTCGTTCGTGTTGGTGATGGCCGTGTAGCACAAAATAAGGAATTTAAAATTGAACAAGTAATTAAGACTAAAGGACGAGGAGAAAATAAACAATTATTTGTGCAGTGACTTGGATTTTTTTTTTTTTTTTTTTTTTTTTTTTAAGTAAAGTGAAATTTCGAACTCGAAAGTTCATCACCTCATCTACGCAAGCCTTCCACGTATCCCTATTTTGTGCTAATCCATTTCGCGCGCGTCCTGCCCGATTTCAGTTAAGTCCGCTTTTCATTGTCCTCCCACCTGCGTCTAGGTCTACCTAGAGTCGCGACGTATTTGGCTTTCCTTTCATTATACGCGCTGCCGTGCTATTCATTTCCATTCTTTGCAATGTGCCCCCTCTGCCCATCTTAGTCTTCTCGCATTTAGTTTATTTGTTTATATTCAGTGACCGTATAATTATGCTAGCCTCGTCGGTTGTGCAGTTTCCTCCACTCCCGGTTTCCTCATCTTTCTCATTGGCCGTAGTCATTTTTCGATAGGATACTTTATTATCAACACCGTAAAATCGGTCTTTCCTCTTCTTTTAGGAGGCGCCCAAGTTTCGCCATTGCGTCAAGATTACGGCATTATTTGTATGTCTTAATATCCTGATCTGTTACATTCTTTAGACAAGCAGTTTTTGATTTTAGTAATTTTGTTCACGGGTTAGAAACAGGCATTACCGAATGTAGTCTCTTATTAATCTCGGCTTGATTTGCGTTTCGCATCATTTATAGTTCCGTTGCCTTACAATATCCTGAATTCGCTAACTTTCGAAACGTAAAATTCCGACTTAAGATCCCCCTCCTTCTTCGCAAACATTGCCCAGTTTATCCATTAATACATATATTTCGTGTTCGAGTTCGCTCAACCCTCTAGACCGCGGTTCTCGCGATGTGATTATGCGTTCTCGCCTACCGTTTCGTCATTATCCCCCCACTCATATCAAATCATCTGCTATCTAGAATCTGCGTTTTCCCGTTGAGTGTTTGCGCACCAGCGCGCTAGTCTGCGAGTGGTTCTGAGGCAGGAGAGGTAGTGTGGGTGTGATGAGAGAGAAGTTTATACCGTGGGAGAGCCCGGTCCCTTGTTTTATCAAACCGCGGTGTATCACTCGAACTCGATTCAGATGACATCCGCCTACGTCGTACGTTTGCCCGTGTCGGTTTCTCAGACATATGTGATAATTCGACAAGTCTTTTTGGCACGCGCGAGGAGCACAAGGATTTGATACATTGCTGTCGGCTTGATTGAATCATACGCTTTTTAAAATCTATGACATAACTGGTGTATTGTTTCGCAATATCCCATTTTTCTCTAACAAGCTGTCTTATAGTAAACAGTCTTGATCGCGTCGTCGACCTTGTACGCCGAAGAGGTCCACACTGTAATCTACCTATTATATCTCCGCGAAGGGTGTGAGGTCTTGGCCTGTATTACGTTTGACTGAAGACTTCTGTAGCAGGTAGCTATTGAATGTTGAGTTATGTCCCCGATAGCTCATTACCAGTCTGTCTTATCTCCTTTTAAAAATCGGGTGTATGATGATGGATTCTTTCAGTTTCGGATTGTTTATTTCCAAATAGAGCGTACTAGCTTCAAAAATTTTCGATTGTCAGCGCAGTGTCCCCATATTAAGTAGCTTCGCTGGTTATATAATCGGTTCCGCAGCCCTTATTGTTTTGTATGTTTTTGTTGATCGCGGGGTTTCTACTTCTTTGTAGGTCGTTCTTCAACATCGAGTTCAGCAGTGTTGATGCGATTTCTCGGCCGTTTCCTCGCAGTTTTCATGTACGTTTAGCAGCCGCTTATCAAAAATAGCCCTTCACAGCTTTAAGATTCAACCTTCGTTGTGACGACGATTCCCGCCCTCATCTTTCATTAATTGGTGATGCTACTCTGGAAACCCCTTCCTAATAGCGTTAATTCCTTGCTACATCTCGCGCGGGTTATTTTCCTTATATTAGTCTTCTATTTCTCAATCTGATTTTTTCTGTACTGCGCGTTTTTTGTTCCTGTAAATCGCCCATACTTGCCTTCTTAATTCGTCGTGTATCTTCTACAGCCCTCATCGCCGCCATTGTAGTCACGCTGTCTGAATTTGGCTTTGCGCCTTTCAATCCAGAGTCGCACTCTTCGTCAACCATGGTTGCTCTTTGGCTTTTTTCTTATCTACTAGCCTTTTTATTCGCGGCCTCTTTATCCGTTTTTCGATTTATTCCCCAAAGAACGTTCGGGTGTCGGCATCTTACCTCCAGTCCGGTGCATCCGTTTCCCACAGTACCTGAACGTCGATTTTTATTTCTACTGACTACTTAATTCGTTCTATTCCTCGTTCCGTTAGCTTTTCAGACTCAAGCGTTTCTTACTTTGTCTCACCGTTTACTATTTTGCCCAGCTACTAATTTGGCTCTTAATTTGGCCACTACTAGAAAATGATCCGAGTCGCAATCCGCCCCCCTGTAGGTTCTTACGTCAAGCACGTTCGTGTGGCGCCTCTTATCGATAAGAAAGTGATCGATTTGATTTTTCGTGGCTCCGTCCGGCGATGTCCACGTTACTTTGTGTATATCCTTGTGCTTAAAGCATGTACTCTTTACTATAAGATCTTTTGCCGCCGCGAAATTTATGACTCTAATACCGTTATCGTTGCTGGTTTCGTGCAGACTTTCCTTGCCTATAGTGGGCCTAATCATTTCCTCTTTCCCTATTTTAGCGTTGAAAACCCCCACTACTATTTTGGTGTCGTAAGACGCGAATTGGTCGATTAATTGCTCCAAGGCTTCGTAATAAAGATCCTTCACTTCTTCCTCTTTGTCCTCCGTAGGACAATGCACGTTAATATCATTAAATATAAGATTTCTAACAATAGCATGGATTGGTATCGCTGCAAATTTGTTGAGTAATATTTCGCCCAATTCGATATATGGAATATTTTAAATAATATTAATTTATTAAAGAAGCAAAAATCGAACATGAAAAGAAAACAGTTGAGAAAAATAGTGATGATCCCAGAAAACTCTGGGCCTGCATTAATAGCAAGATAGGCAAAAATAAAAATAAAACAGATACTACTATCAGTCAACTAAAAACAGAAAACAATACTACAATAACCGACAAGAACGAAAGTGCCAAAAATTTGAATCAATTTTACTGCAAACTTGGAGAAACATTGAGTAATAAAATATTACACCAAGAAATAAAAAACTAGAATTACCTAAAAGCAATCCAAAAACAATCTACATCAAGCTAACCAGCGAATTTGAAATTATAAAAATAATATACAAGATGAAACTTAAAAAAGGTGGTATTGATAATATAAGTGCAAAGGCACTGAAAACTATAGCTACTTTTATTGCAGATTCCCTTGCCCACGTAATCAATCAATGTATCGAAATGGCAATCTAGCCTGATATGTTGAAGGCAGCTGAAGTGATTCTAATATACAAAGCTGGGAAAAAAAAACGAAATGGGAAACTATAGGCCTATATCACTAATATCAAATATTGCTAAAATTTTCGAAAAAATTATACACAATAGAATAATAGAATTTATATGCCAAAGTAAAATATTAAGTAATAATCAATATGGATTTAGAAAAAACATTGGAACCAAGGATGCCTTAAACACGATCTTCAAAATAATATATGAAAACCTGGATCAAAGTACACCGATAGCTATTACATTTCTAGATTTAGCAAAGGCATTTGATACTGTTAACCATAATATACTACTAGACAAGCTTTATGCATATGGTATAAGAGGTAAGGGGCACCAACTTATTACAAGAATAGGTTCGCATACAAGCGATTTCGAAAACGTAAATACCGGTGTCCCCCAAGGTACGATACTTGGCCCTTTGCTATTTATACTTTACGTAAATGACTTGCTGATAAACATGCCAGAAAACACTATAATTTCATATGCAGATGACACTGCAGTAATAGCCACTGGAAAAATTTGGTCTGAGGTTGAAGTAAAAATAAACAAACATCTCGAAGATATTTCCACATGGCTCAGGCTAAATAAATTAACACTAAATGTTCAAAAAACAGTATTCATGACTTTCGGAAATTATTGCGTTAGTGTGCTGAAAAAAAATTGAATTTAAAATTAATAATGAAATAATAAAAAGAGTAGAAGAAACGAAATACCTAGGCTTAATTTTTGATACGAACATGAGATGGGATAAACATATCAAATACCTTATAAACAAGACAAGATACCTTGTTTTTATCTTCAGTAAAATCTCTAAATTCTTGGACACAACTACTCTCAGAATAATTTACTACGCATTCTTTCATAGCCTGATGGAATAGTTGCATGGGTAGTGCGTATCAAAATAACTTACAACTGTTACAAACGGTCCACAAAAGAATCATAAGAATTGCAACACCCCACACCGGCTCTGCAGGGTTTTCAACTTAAAACTATAAAAAACTAAAGTCTCGCGACTTGTTTTTTTAGAAAAATTGCACGCAAATAAGCGTACACTCCCACTTTTCTCACCGACGCTACGGGCCACACCTGATCAGCCAGCTGCAAGTAACAACAGCAGCGCCATCAGGCAATAGCGGCGGCAGCAGAAGTCACCACGCGGCAGCGGCAGCAGCGAGCGCAATATAGATATACTCAGCGGTAGCAACGAGCGCGTATATCTATATGTGTAGCGCAGCGAGCGGTGCGGCGTGTACAGCGTGAGAGTGGGATGATGACGTAGCGGCGGCGCGGCGCGCGCATCTCCGTATGCTTGTATGAATGGTTTTTGTATATAGGTGTGAATGTGTGTGTATATATTTGTATGTAAACGTTTTTTCGGCTGCTCGAATCCCGCTCTCTCCGTAGCCTATATAAGGACCTGCGCGGCCTATGGCCAGTCACTAGCTCCAGCGCAATTATCAGCGCACTAGTCCTACCAAGAGCAACCATTAAGACTTGGTAGTAAAAATACTTAGAATATTTTCTCACTTTTGAAGGACTTATAAAATTTTCTAGTCAAGCAAGATATCGCAACTTTGAGCGTATCAGTCTTAGACTTATAATAATTTCAGTTCCTTTCAAAAAGACTTAGAGAAATTTCCGAAAATTCATATACTTATAAAATTTACGAGTCAGGCACGATAACGCAATTTAACGCGTATCTGTCCTAGACTTCAACAAATTTCACCAATTATCAAACATTTGTAAAGCTTCGAATCAATCAGATAACGCAAATTAAGCGTATCTGTTTATATTTTCGTTTGTAAAAATCAACAGCGGATTTATTAATTTATTTCATTTTGTGATATTGAATATATGCAACAATCAATGCAATATTCTAAGTTCTAATGATAATTTGAATATATTTATGTTGTTAAAATCATAGTCTTATTATTGTGTTAATTTCCACTACCTCGTATCCTGGACCTGACTAAAAAATATATAAATATTAATAAAATCATTCTAATTAGTCTGTTGTCAAAAAGACGACACAGAATAGCAAACATTCACTGCTTTTCTCTAATAAAATCATTAAATTATCTATTTTTTGCATAAATATACGTTACTACAGGACCGAGAAAAGTCGTGACCGTTTCAGAATTATAAACAAAAATACCTTTCAAAGCGTTAATCCACTTAACCTTCAACAATTATTCGCTTACGAAAGCCTACGGTACCACTACAATAGCCTTAAAGATCAGTATACAAAATCATCAAGCATAACAAGGAAAAAGCTAATAATCCTACCGAAATATGCTAAAAGCTTCTGGGAGAGAGGTCTCGCCGGAGATCCGCTCGGGACTGAAGCCCCGAGCTCTCTTAAGACGGTAGCAGTCTTTTAGGTACACTATTGTTGAATATATTGTATAAATCATATCATAATAAAAAGCAAAAATATTTTTTCAAAAATCGAAAAATGGCAATGAAATGGTCATAAAATAGTCTAAATCTTAAAAGAAAATTTACTCGAATTCAGAATCAGAAAAAAATTCAGAATCAGAATTATTATTACGATCGATCACGTAGTTCCAGAATTATAACAGTATACGTACGCACGTATGCACGCACGCACGCACACACACACACACACACACACACACGCAAACAAAACCATCTGCACGGACATTTTATAAACCATGAAAACTCTCAAAACATATTAAGCTTTAATTATCAAATTATATGGTTTAACAAAAATAATAATGTTCAGTCACACAGAGTATACAGGGTGAGAGTTGAAGAATTTGAATCTTAATATCTTTTAAACTAAAAGGTTTCATAAGCTACAAAAAGAACCTAGCCGAAGTGATCAAAAGATCAATCTTTTCCTAAAATTTCAACTCAATTTAAACCTTTTTACTCCCGTAATCGTACGACATAAAAAAACCATTTTTTTTAGTTTTTGATTTTTATCTCAAAAACTAGTCGCCAAAATTGCATAAAATTTTTACAACTAGTAGATATCGTTGTTTTTTATTGTCATGAATTTTTTCAAAACATTTAACTATTTATTTTTTGAGTTATATATGTTTATCGAAAAATTACCTTTTATATCATAAAAAATGAACAGATCAGTCAATCTAGAGAATCTTGCGGGAAAAAGTAGACAAATTTATGTTCTTTTAGATACACTATTGTTGAACTTATTGTATAAATCATATCATTATAAAAAAGCAAAAATATTTTTTCAAAAATAGAAAAATGGCTATAATATGGCCATAAAATGGTCAGAATCATAAAACAAAAAATGACCTAAATTCAGAATTAGAAAAAATATATGCATGTCAAATTTTATTACGATCCGTCGCATGGTTTCAAAATTATAGCGGTATACGTACATACATACACACACACACACACACACACACACACACACACACGCACACACACAGCCATCCGCACGGACATTTTCTAAAAACGTATGATTCGTACTCCAAATACCTCCAAATGCGTTTCCACGAAGTATTAGCAAAACTGAAAATTTTACTATTACAGAGCTTCCTCTTGTGGAGGAAGCAAAAAAAAAAAAAAAAATCTAGCTAAAATTAGGAAAACACGCAATAATGATTTTTGTTGAATGAATTAAGATTAAAATATCAAAAGTGAACATTAAAAATCGAATAAAGTGATGACGAAGACTACGAACGAAAAGCAGAAACAGAACCACAGAAAGTGCTGACATGCCAAATATGTAGAGACTTCCAACACGAAGCTCTTTTCTGCCGATCTGCCGCTTGCGTCTACTGCAAAGGAGCAGACCATTTCTCAAATAATTGCATGAATGTCAAAAATAAAATCAAACTGATCTGTAAATTCTGCAGTCAGCCAGGGCATTCGATAAGCGCATGTCGATTCAACAAGAAGCAAAATAACCACTGCCAATACTGCCAGGAAATGGGGCATGATGTCGGGCAATGTCCTTATATCAGCGATTATGAGATGTGCTGGAAATGTAAAGAAACGGGTCATAACCCGAATAGATGTGCAAACATAAGCATGAATAATATCGAAAAATGTGAATATTGCGATATTAATGGTCATACAATACAAAACTGCCCAGATGTCGTTTGCAAAAAATGTAACAAGAAGGGACATACGATAAAGTATTGTAAAACAGGTGAAGGAAGACCATATTTTAGAGTATGTACAATTTGTGAAACAATCGGGCACGAAGAAACAGAATGCGAACAAGTAAAAATTCTTGTGGCAGAGTATAAAGCAAAACAACAGTTGAAATGTCAGATATGCGAAGAAACAGGTCACACAGCCAAATTTTGTAATAAATTCAAAAATAAACAACAAAAACATCAAAATAACGGTAATAATTACAACAGGGGTTTTCAGAGGAAATTTTGCGAATACTGCAAAACACCAGGCCACATAGTCAGCGAATGTAAAAAACTAATGGCGTTAGAAAATCGTCTGGTCGCTTAGTAAAGAATCGCGAGTTCTAGGAACATCCCAAACAAGATTTTGCCCATCTACTGCCCAGCAAAAGCAGGTCAGTCAGAGGAAATAAAGCAATGGAACTGTCGATCTTTTGAGCCAGTTTAACTTAAGAACGGATTAAAAATGCTGGTTTTTTTTGCATTCGCTTCCGTATCGATATGCGCCTTACAAACTTTCGTTGTGTTGAACTTAAATTGTATTAATTAAATTTTTGAAATGGCATTACTGGCACTTAAATAAATAGCATTTTTGCCAGTTGCACTTCCAACGAGACACACGCCAATATACAAACAAATATTTGCACAACTTCGTGTTCATAATATTATGGAAATCGAGTCCTGTTTGCTTACCTTCGTGTCTGTTTTTGGTGGCTCGTCGTGAACACGAATATCCCACTGGCCAACCTCGTTCTCCGAGGTACCTGCGGCCCAGGCCGACTGGACATATATCAACGTCTCTTCTTCCTAGAGGTTTCTCGTGTTTGGACATAATTCGTTATCGAAATTTGTTTTGCGGAAACTCGTTTGACTCGTGCTCTGGGTTTTTGTGGGGCGTGGGGTCTCACTGAACGACCGAATATAGCGACTGGCACTCCAACTGTTTCTCCGGGGTACCTGGTGCCCAGGCGGTGGACATTTATTTATTCAACTCTTTCATCCTTATGTCAGTTTTGTGGAAAATTTGGTTGCTTGACGAATTGTTGAATACTCCTTTACTCGGGTGGTTTGTTTGGCTGTTCGTCGCTGAACCGAATTTCTCTGCCACGGCCACCGTCTCCGGTGTACTTGGTGTCCAGGTGTGGACATTTATTCAACGTCTTCCCTAGAGTTTTGCTGTTGGAAAATTGTAAGCCGAATGATTCTCGAAACTCGTTACTCGGGCGGTTTTTGTGTCGGTCGCCCTGAACACGAATATGGCACAGCAGACGTGTCTCGGACGGAGCCCCTGTTCGGGCCCCGGGCTTGGTCGGCATTACTCAACGCTCTTCTCCTAGAGTTTTGTTGACGTTGAACAGGCAAAATTCATGACCGATAATTTGACGACTCGAAACTCGGCTCTATCTCATATTGCGTTGCGTGCTCTAATTATACTACTGGTCTTTACTCGGGGGGTATTTTGGGGTCACTTGAACACACGAATATAGCGACGGCAAGTGGAAGACCGCGATCTTTATGCCGTTTTTTGATTCGTTCGCTAAGAGCGCCTCACAAACTTTGGTGAACTAAATTGCAAATTAGAATTATTTTTGAAAATGCCTTGCTATGGCATTAATAATATGCATTTTGCAATGTGCTCACTTCAAAGACACGAAATAAAAAATTGACTCGAGTAAATATTAATGAAATGAGTCCAGTTTTGCTACCGGGCCGGTGGTCTTTTTGGGGTCGCCTGAACTGAGGCGAATATCGCCACGGGCAAACCGTCTCCGAGGTACCTGGGGCCCAGCGCGTGGCTTTAACGTCTTCTCCTAGATTTGTGGAAAATTGATTACCAATTTGTCGAAACTCGTTACTCGGGGGTTTTTGGGGGTCACTGAACACGACATATAGCGACGCAACCGTCTCCGGGGTACCCTGGTGCCCAGGTGTGGACATTATCAAGCGTCTTCTCCTAGAGTTGTGTGGAAATGTGAGCCGATGATCTCGAAACTCGTTACTCGGGTTTTTGGGGTCGCTGAACACGAATATCGCCACGGCAACCGTCTCCGGAGGTACCTGGTCCAGGCCGGGCCGGAGTGAGGGTGGCGGGAGGAGTGGGTAGACGATTCGACTCAACGTGTTCTCCTGAGTTTTGTGAAACATTGTTAAACCGAAGATTGAAAACTCCGTTACTCGGGGTTTTGGGTGTCGCGCCTGACACGGAATATCGCCACAGCAACCGTCTCGAGGGTACCTGGGGCCCAGGGGACATTTTATAACGGTCTTCTGCCGTCAGAGTTTTGTCGAAAAGTTAGTGACCGAAATGAGTGTGGCGAAACTGCGGTTAGCTGGGGGGGGGTTTTTGGGAGTCACGTGAACAGAAGGTATAGCGACGCAGAGCCGTCTCCGGTGGGGGGGGTACCTGGGTGCCCAGGGGTGGACATTATAACGTCTATCTCCTAGAGTTTTGTGGGTGAAAATTGTGGAGCCGATTGATTCGAAACTTCGATTACTGGCGGTTTTGTGGGGGTCGCTGAACACGAATATCGCCACCGGCAACCGGTCTCCGGGCACTACGCTGGTGCCCAGGGGGTACATTATTCAACGTCTTCTCTAGAGTCTTTGTGGAAAATTGTAAGCCGAATGGATTCTAAACTCGCGTTACTCGGGGGCTTTTTTGGGGTCGCGTGAACACGAATATCGCCACAAGCAACCGTCTCCGAGCGTACCTTGGCGGCCCAGCGGGTGAATTATCAACAGTCTTCTCTTAGAGTTTTTGGTGGAAAATTATGACCGAATGAGTCGAAACTCGTTATCGGGGTGTTTTTGGGTCACTGAACACGAATATAGCCGACGGCACCGTCTCCGGGGTACCTGCGTGCCAGGTTGGACATTATCAAGTCTTCTCCTAAGTCCTCTGGCGAAAATTGTGATCGAAGCTCTTGTCTCGAAAACTCGCTCGGGGTTTTGGGGTCACTGAACACGAATTATCGATACGGGCAACCGTCTCCGAGGTACCTTTGGTTGCCCAGGAGTGGACAGTATCAAAACGTCTTTTTCTGCAATTATCTTGAGTATTACCAGTATTTTACCTAATTACAGTATGTTCATTCTTATTATTTATTTAATACTGGGTAGTTAAAGGGTGCTGAAGTGACAACAATGGTGTTTTGGAAAAATATGTAATAAGTAAGTATATTTCAATCTTTTTACATTTTATTGTATTAACAAATATCAAAAAATTATAACTGTATTCTGTCTCAGTTATCGTAGGACGGGTTGCCCGTGGCGATATTCGTGTTCAGCGACCCCAAAAACCCCCGAGTAGCAAAACTGGACTCATTTCCATTAATATTTACCGAGTTGCAAATTTTTTATTTCGTGTCTCTTGGAAGTGCACTTGCAAAATGCATATTATTAATGCCATAATGCATTTATGCATTTATTCATTCGGTCATAATTTTCCACAAAACTCTAGGAGAAGACGTTGATAATGTCCACCCTGAGCCCCAGGTACCTCGGAGGCGGTTGCCGTGGCGATATTCGTGTTCAGCGACCCCAAAAACCCCCGAGTAGCAAAACTGGACTCATTTCCATTAATATTTACCGAGTTGCAAATTTTTTATTTCGAAGATTTACGAAAGATTATATTATGTAAACGAAAGATATCCTGCTGGCCTGGACGGAGAGAATTAGGGATATGTACGTCGAAGAGCACGAGATAAATTTAAACAGATGAAGCTCCAGTTACGTGAAACAATTCCCACTACCATTATATTTGAAACAAATAGCTATCAGCCGAAACAAAAAATTAGTAATAAATGAATTGTTAGATCTTCGGACGAGTGCATTCAACGCCCAGCGTGGTTGTACCAAAAAAAGGGTTTAACAAAGGAGCGGAAAAAAGAAATGGAGTTTAGTAATTGACCTATAGACAGTAAATGCTAAACATACCAGATTCCGTATTTATTGCCGAATATAACAGAGATGTATTTGATTCTATGGGAAAAAAACAATTTTTTTAACAACGATCGATTATTGGTATCGGGCTTCCCACCAAAGTAAGAATGATAGAAGTCAGACACTACCATAAAACAGCGTTTAGAGTAACCCACTAGGAAAAAATATCTTGAATTTCAAAAGTACTACCGCTTGTGGACTAATTAACTCACCTAGAGTATTTCAAAGAGTACTAACAAAAGTACTAGGAGAACTGCTAGAAAAAGAATTTTGCTATGTTTATATAGATGACATAATTATAGTATCAAATACAGTAGAAGAGCATAACGAAAGATTTAACCTAGTAGCAGAAAAATTAAGAAGAGCTGGACTTAAATTAGAAACGAGTAAATGTAAATTTTTCCAGAAAGAAGTGGATTTTTTGGGGCATATTATTAGCGAGCAAGGAGTGAAAACAGATTCCAAGAAAATTGAAGCCATAACGAAATTTTCAATTCCACGAAACGTAAAAAATGTTCGAGAATTTCTAGGATTGACAGGCTATTATAGGCGATTCATAGATAATTTTTCGGAGATAGCTAAACCAATTATACAGTTATTACAAAAGCAAACAAAATTTGTTTGGAATAAAGAGCAACAACAAGCGTTCGAGAGATTAAAAAAAGCCTTATGTTCAGCCCCAATACTACAATTTCCCGATATGACTAAACCGTTTATAATAACTACAGACGCATCTAATTATGCACTTGGCTGCGTATTATCGCAAGGAGAGATCGGCGAAGACAGACCAATTGCATTTGCGTCAAGAGTATTGAAAACAGCTGAAAAAAATTATCATACTTATGAACGTGAGGCACTTGCCATCATGTTCGCAGTAAAAACATTCCTAAATTATAATTATGGTAATAAGATTAATATAATTTCCGATCATAAACCGTTATTGTCATTTAAATCAGCAGATAAAAATAGTAGAGTTCAAAAATGGAGATTACAATTATTAGATTATGATTATGAAATTATTTATAAACCGGGAAAAATTAATACAAATGCTGACGCATTGTCAAGGAATCCGGTAGAAAATATGCAAATAAATGTAATTACTAGAGCTCAAAAAGCAAAGGAGTTAAAAACACTAGATACTAGCGAAATACCTACTAATGACATGAAAATTCAAAAACTAAATGAAGAACGGATTAAACTAAAGGAAAGTAGTTATCTGTTTAAACTTTATAGAATACGTAGAATTAAAAGATAGAGACAAAATATTTGACCTAAATCATTCAAGCGGAATAGGAGGATATTCAGGAGTAAACAGAACATTTAATCGTATAAGAAGTAAATATTTCTGGGAAAATTTAAAATCAGACATTGAACGTAAAGTAAAAAATTGTGAGGATTGTCAAAGAAACAAACTAAAACGAGTAAAAACGAGACAACCAATGGTAATAACAGAAACACCGTAGCCATGGATGCGGTGGGTCCACTAAATATAACTGCAAATCAAAATAAGTATATTCTTACTATACAAGATCAACTGTCAAAATTCTTAATTGCAGTACCTTTACAAGACCAAACTGCAGAAACGATTGCAGATGCATTTATAAAAAAATTTATATGCATTTTCAGTTCGCCAAAAGTTGTTCTTACGGACAGAGGTGCAAATTTTACAAGTAAAATCTTAAAAGCTGTAGCACGAAGATTTAAATTTTCAAAAATAGAGACAACAGCTTTCTCGCCGCAATCGAATGGCTCATTAGAAAGAGCTCATCATCCATTGTGCGAATATCTGAAAAACTTTTCTACGAAAAAAATTGAGTGGGATAATTTGTTAGAATTAGCACAATTTAATTATAATACGAGTGTACATAGCGCTCATAGATTCACACCGTATGAACTGGTTTTCGCTTATCCACCGAGATTACCTTCAAGTGAACCTTTAAAATTATCAGAGCAACTTCCAACTTTCAATAATTATTTATCAAATTTAATTACCAATATGAAAGACATTGCTAGTCTTGCACGTGAAAATCTAATATTATCAAAAGAAAAATCTAAAAAATATTATGATCGTTTTACAAATCCTGTTAAGTTTAACAAAGGAGATCAAGTCTGGCTCATAAAAGAACCAAAACCAGGAAAATTGGAAAAAAATCATAACCTGGGACCTTTTGAAGTTTTGGACGTCACTGAGAATAGCAATGTCATAATAAATAAAAATGGAAAGCAAAACACAGTCCATGCAAATAAATTAATTATGTATAAAAAAGAGAACTAACGTTCTTTTCTGTTTTAGGAAACCCTGAATCATGATCTTCAAAATATTTTTATTAACGACAATTTTTAAAATAAATGAAGCAATCATTGGCTATGACTGCGGCACAACAACGCCAAATATAACAACATTCTCTCTACTGGACTCAGGGGAATGCGACTTTCACAATACACCCGTGAATTCAACAAGCGTCAACATCGAGCTGATACAAGTCGCAGAATTTCGAGATGTCACGATAATACAATGCAAGATAGAAATTCATCGAACAGTATCAAGTTGCGGGATTTTCGGTCATCTTATACCTACGGAAAACGGAGAACAAGAATATATATATGAGATAAGTCATGAGCAATGTAAATTAATTCATGAAACGGGAATTTTTAAATACGATAATATTCATACAATAGCCAATTTAAAAGTAAATTCGACGACAACGAAAGGTATAGATTTTGCAGGAAGCGCTGAGGGTAACTCTTGCTCCGGTGCATCTTATGCCGATAGCTTTGGATCATGGAATAAAGTATTTGTTCATGGCTTAATCAAAATAACGTTAATTCAAAATAGTGCTAAGGTTAGTTTAAATAATGATAAGTTAAGGTTAAGCTCAGGAACAGTATGCAAATTTTCAGAAAAACACTGTATTGATATGGAGGGCGAACATACATTTTGGGAAGTTTTACCGTAGGGGGAGTGTTTCAGAAACTCTTTCGATATTCTATTTAAGGGAGTAGCTACAAAATATTTTAGTGAGGCAAATCACGAAATTGTTTATACACTAAGTTCTAACGAAATAACATTTGCTTTGGCTATAAAAGATAAAATCATGCGTTGTAACAGAGAATTTATACGTACAGAACATCCTAAGTTATTAATTTTCGAGAAGAGTAGTTATTTAAATGCGTATCATTTTGAGAATGATGAAGTTAGTTCTAAAAATAGCGTTAACTTAGACTTATTTACGTACGTTAATTCCAAATTCGTATATGTACAAAAACATTTAAGGAAGCAACTCAATAATCTATATTTAAACGTAATAACAGAAAAATGTGAACTTAAAAGGAAGGTAATTCAAAATTCCCTATCAATCGCTACCCTTTCCCCATATGAATTTGCATATAATATCATGAAAAAACCTGGATACATAGCAAGGATTGCAGGAGAAGTTGTACATTTAATCAAATGTGTACCGAAAACCGTCAAAATACTACATTTAAAAGAATGCTATAATCAACTACCAGTATCTTCAGGAAATGAAACATGGTGCCTTACACCGAGAACACACATCTTGATAAAAAAGGGAGTTCAAGAAAATTGCAACTCGATTGTATCTACGTACTACAAAATAGCAGAAGAGTGGATAAAATTCACTCCAACACCAATCAAATCAGTATCACCTCATATTCTGAAACCAAACACGAAGATCAGTTGGACGTTTGAATCTGTCGAGACACTAGCAACAAGCGGAGTGTATTCTCAAGAAGAATTGGACCAACTACAACAGCAACTAATGTTTCCAATGGAAAAAGCATCACTGCTCAATGTAATAGCAAGAGACATGGCAGGAGAACACACGTCAGGAGAAATTTTCACAGAAAACACACTAAAACACATTGCCGATAGCACCTGGCATCTAATAATTGAAAAACTAATGACATGGGGTTCGTTTTCTTCGTCATTCATAATGATATTAATCATTCTACATATTGGAAAATTAATAATAGATACAATTATCAGAGGATATACTCTTCACACGATTTATGGATGGTCAATAAATTTGATTGGAGCATTATTTAGTTCCATCACTCATTTGCTGACATCACTACAAAATAATCCAGGAAATAAGGATTCCAAGAATAAGCAAAAAAGAAATGAAGTGTATGAAGAGACGGAACTGCAAGAGATCAAAGTCATTCCAGCAATTTCTAGACCCATACAACCACCTCCTATCCCAAACAGACCACCAATCGTTGCACCGAATAAGCCTACTATTCAAATCCCGAAAAATAATGGAATTTTCTCTTTGAGTTTAGATTAAATATACGTTTCCTTAAATGTTTCTAAAAATAGGGATATAGTTAAAATTTTGAATAATTTATTATAATTGTAAACGTTGCATCCATTAGTTTTTAAGATAGTTATAGAACACGTTCAAAATTTATTATTTTCTATTGCCATATCTGGGCCCCGAGGATTTACATCATACGATGTAATTTTTAGTCTATTAGTATTTTTTGTTACGAACCATTAACCTTAAAAACAATTTTTTTTTACTTTTCTATTCGACTTTAAGTTAATATTTGTTTTGGTTAATATTTGACTTTAAGTTAATATTTGACAGGTTCTGCTTTTCCTGATCTTAAAAATATTTTGGATCATAAATAATAAGTACATACACACATTTATCGCACATAAACGCGGTGCTCTATATGGTGCGTATTATAAAACTATATATTTACAAGCGCAAATAATATGTACAGTGTACATTGTACACCAATATATGTAATTTAGGAAAACAATGCGAACTACGGCGCAAGGTGGAGGCGACGATGAAAGTAAGAATCAGTAAGATGAACGACACTTTTTCATACATTATCTTATGATGTAAAGTTTTGCTTCCCTCCTAAGGAAGCCTTGTAATAGTAATTTTTGGAGTTTGTGTAAAAACATGTGGAAAGTGTGTTTTGATGAATTTTTAGTCGAACAATGGTGTTTTTAGAAAATGTCCGTACGGATGTATGTGTGTGTGTGTGTGTGTGTGTGTGCGTATGTATCCGCCTGTTTCTCAGCTTCTACTTGGTGGATTTTAACCCACCAAGTCTCATTTTCTTTGTTTTTGCTAGAAGATAGTGGGACGAAAGTCCGTTTTTACAATTTATATACGCGTTTTTTTTTAGTGATTTTTTAGTTTTGAGATTTCAGTTTTTGCCAACAAAGTTATCGGAAAAGTTAATAAAAGTAAATTGCTTAATATGTACCTGAAAGAGAATAAAATTGCCTATGTTTTTACCGTGAAAAATTTATATTATCGTTCGTCGTTCTTTTATTATACACCATACAGTGCAATTTTTTTAAATCGTTATAACTCAAAAACTAAATAGCGAATCATTCTAAAAAAATACATGATAATTGAAGGTAATTAGAACTATATACCACTTAAATTTTAAGTCATTTCATGGGGCAGATCCAAAGAAAAACATCAAAAACTGAAAAAAATCGTTTTTCTACGTGACGCGATAACTGGAGTACAAAGGCAATAATCAATTTAAAATTTTGGATTTTTTACGTTATTTTGTAGGGGGGCTGTGCGGGGGGGGGGGAGTGTAGCCAAAATAACTATATAATATAGGAATATACACACATATATATATATATATATATATATATGTGTGTGGTTCTCTGTGAAATCGAAGATGAAAAATTTCATTTTGGATCAAACTGTATACAGCTGTATACAATATGTATATGGGTGATTCTGTCATAACTTACCCAGATCATGTCCAAGCCTTAAAAAGCACTTTAACGAACAAAAAAAATTCTTGAATAATTATAATTGATACAAATCTTGTGATAAATGTCCGGAAACCAATTGGAAGACCGATAAATTATGTTTTCATTTAGAAAATTAACAATTAAGACCGGAAATATCAGTTCCGTCCCCTGTCCAAAATCGATATTTTGGTTTAAAACAGACCATATGCAAAATAAACAATTAAAGCATATCTCAACACGGACATATTGAAATATTGACCGAATTCATTAATTTTCACTAGTTTGTCAGAATAATTTAAAGAAATGCTATTATAGCCAAACACACATTTTTCGTCCAGTGATTTAAACACAAAAGCAGATATCAGTATTAAACGTTTTTGAAAATACGCTTTGTAATGTTATAGCGCAAATCAAAGGAAAAATTTGATAATATATACCTTTAATGTTCAAAAATTGAATGTCTGGCCACTGAATATTAAAAATTCTGAAATTGCAAGCAAAAAGTATTTTTAATCTTGCAACGTACAAAAATTTAAGTCAGTTCCGTCCCCTGAGTAAATACTTATTTAAATAATGTTTATAGGTAAATGAAATGGGTTTTTTGGTAGTATTTGGTGGGTAAAAGAATATTCTATGCGGAAAAGTTTGAATATTAAATTTACAATGAATACGAGCTTCTTAAACATGAAAATGTCAGTTCCGTCCCTGTCAGTTCCGTCCCCCAAACATAAAAGAAATCATCATGGCATATAAGAACACTTCACACTTTGAAAATTTTGATAATTTGTAATAATTTTATTTAAGATACTTTATTTTAATCATATTGTAAGTGTGCTTAAATTCGCCAAGAATTCAATTTCAAATAAAATGTTTTTTAAACCGTATAGACCAAAAATAGGCTATTCTGGGCAAGTAATGGCGCAATCACCCATATATGTTCTACATGTTGTACATGACCCCCTTAAAAAATTTCAGTGCGATTCCTCCACTTAGCTTTGAGTTATAACTAGGCAAAATTAGTGTTTTAAGTAATTTTGGCATTTTTTGCTTATTTTCAATGATTTGCCGCTTATAAGGGATTCATTTTCAACTAAAACTGCCCGAATACTTTTTTTTGTAAAATTTTCTGAATTTCACAATACAACAATTTTTAAAGTCCTATATATATGTTTATGTTATGTAATTATCATTTCAAACCTTATAATGTGAAAATCTGAGGGTTCGATCCGGACTTCGACTACTTTTGTACAGTAAAAAGATACCTTTTTATAGTAAAAAAGTAGCTGTAAAGTTTCAGAGTGGGTTAGACCTTCTGCTAGAAGTTATGGAGGAAACAAACATGAAATAATGACTAATAAGTGGTTTTCATGAAAATTTGACACTCATGACCTAGTACATTTTATGTTTATCAATACCAATAAAGTTTCACAGCTAGTTTTAAATAGAGCAGAAGAGCAGTACGCAACAAGTAGTGTACCACTACCGGAGCTGTTACACATTGCACAAGGCAGCCTAGTTTTCCAAAATCGCCACATTTTCACCCCTGTATCTCATAAAAAATTGAAAAAATGGTTGCCTATATAGGTGCTACCATCCTTGAATGTTTTTTAGTTATTTTTTGTTTAGTAAAATTATTAAAAATTATAAATTTCCTACGTGTTGTTACACAAACTCCAATAGTTACTATTACAAGGTTTTCTTAGAAAGAAAGTAAAATTATTTATAATTATTTAAAAAGCATAAATATACTGTATATTAAAACAATATTCTATTCACTCGACCTATAAATTAAGTTGGAGGCAGCTACGTGCCAATGAATTGGCAGCGATTTTAAATTTAATTACTTTGTAGGATAAACAACTGTAATGTAATTTTTTAGATACCTGAAATAGATTTACGATGATTTCCAGTGATTCAAAATCATTTTCACAAAGTGTCCTCATTAGAAGCTCTTTGATTTTTCTATCTGTAAAAGAATAAAACTACATAAGAAGATGGTAATAAAATATATAGGATCTTTAAAGAAAATCGTTCACAATTTACTAAAACGTAGAGCTGCTTACAAACTAATTTGTCATTCT
Source organism: Pteromalus puparum (assembly GCA_012977825.3). Taxonomy (NCBI): domain Eukaryota; kingdom Metazoa; phylum Arthropoda; class Insecta; order Hymenoptera; family Pteromalidae; genus Pteromalus; species Pteromalus puparum. Next base: position 107,271 of record VCDM03003196.1, read on the forward strand.
TATATGCATGATGCATTGTTTAAATAATGTACTAATTTCCTAAATTTCGCAGTAATCTCACTAATATTATCGAAATAAAATGCCAGAATAAGTAGATTACTAACTATTTTTTGCATATTAATTTCACGTTATTACAATGTTTGTAAATAAATCCTGTTCTTTTATTATACAATTAATAGTATACTGTGCACAACTATGAAACTAGGAGACAAAATTTGATTTTTCAGCGTGGATGATGTCTGAGTACAAGTTAGAGTCGGGTGTACTAAAGAAATCTTAAGTAGTAACGCGTAGAGAGAATGAGATTTTTGGTGGTATATGCTGCACTAACTCATCCTGAACATTGTATATAAGTCATTTGAATGAAAACTTAAAGAATCTTAATTTTTTATATAGACTATCTTAAGCAGAGATGAGTAGAGATATTAGAAACGTACGAGTTTTTTATCTCCAATATTTTTAGTAATTGCAGCTTGGTTACAGTAGCATCAAACTCATGCAGATCACTGCTCGGCCAACTCTTCACGAAGACGATGGACAAAAAAAAAACAGAGGCAAAAAATGTACATTTACATAGGTAAGACACGAATGCATCGAAACCAATCCTTCTTTTTTGTCGCAAGTCTGTAGACACATGCCTCGTGTAGACTACTACCTGCATGCTAGCCTGAAGCGTCAGTCGCACAAAGACGATATACCTACGCTAGTCTATAATACTTTTTATTGCGATTTTTGAACGGATACTCACGAGGTTAACTTATTTGAAAATAAAAATAAATACTTAAATATTTTTCTTTACCCCAGATAGAGATTTTGAATTCAATCGAAAAGAATTTCGAGCAAGCAAAACTTTAATTTTGACCATAACTACAACGATAGTTAAACACAGATTTGCACAATAAAATTTTAATTTATATGTTCATATTTTGTTATTTTACCACGAACTATAAAATTGATTTCGAGGGCAGAAATATCGTAGTTTTTATTCATATTTTACAACAATAAATAGTCTGATTATAATAAAAATGCTGTAATATAATATTTGAATCCCTTAACTTTATTTTCACATTAATACCGTTACGGGGTTTTCTAACGCGTCGGTTGCAATAGCTGACGCTTCGCCAAGAGTGTAACCTTCCACTATTTTAGCGCTGTAAACCTTAGGAAACAGTGAGGTTAAATGCTGTTGCAACTCTCTCGGGTCGATGGAAAAGCGGTGTTAGCTTAGTGGTTAGCGTGCTAGTCCCAGATATAACGCTGTTCCAGGGGTCGAGGATTTGATTTCCGATGAAGTCAAGACTTCACAATATTAGAAAGACCATGGCTGACTTCATTGATATAGTCGACGGAACGACCCAATCGCCTCCGCCGGTCGTATGTCGAATTCGCACCGACTAAACCCATCCCTCTCACGGCCTGGTGAAAAAACACCCACTCGTAAGAGGAAACGCCCTCCTTTGCCTTTACCGACCCTTTGTAAAGGTGCATCTAGCTCCATCTTCTGTGCCCCAGATCTCCGCGGTGAGACCGTTAAGTATTGCTTCGCGGGGGGGGGGGGGGATGACTTTAACCCTCTTCTATTCGATGTGGTCGTCATCCTTTCACCTATTCTTCGACTTCCTAGGATCTTCGTTCTTTTTTCTTTGCCGTGTACAGGGCGCGCCTGAATATAATGCAGCTGCCAGAGCCAGCTAGATTATGCAGCCTTTCTTTGTTGTCCGTCTTTGCAGAGAAAACAGCTCGCTTCCATCTGGCGTTGCGCCATGCGGTGATTGGCTCCTCCACACTTATAGACAGACATTAGTAGAGAGATTGCCGATGAGCATAGGGCAAAGCGTGCAGGCAACATGCAGTCGTAAACTACCGCCGCCTCACGGTTCTTCGCCCGAACTATACGCATCTAGCGGTAGCGGCGAAGAGGGGGTAGTACGCATGTCCCGGCGGAGCGAGCGGCGGAGCTTCCATGGTGCCGGCGGTCTTGTATGCGTTAAAGCAAACGCACAACAAGAAGTTTAATAAAAACAATTATTTAATAACCCTATTATCACGAACAACCCTAAACTCTATTATAACAAACCCTAAACCCCCAAGCGGGGCCGATGATCATATGCAAGTTTTTGTTTTTCTACTAACATGTTGACGATGGCTGTGCTGGTTAAGGCGCGCGCGCCCGAAGGTGCGCGTACCATTTCTCCAGGGTTCAAATCCACTACAAAACTTTTTTTTAGTCTTAATTTTGATGTCATTTTTCTTATTATTAAATAAAAATGAAAAAATTACAACAATTAAGTGCACTATAATATATCATTTTGTTCCAATTTTTATGCAAACAAAAACCCAAAGTCTAATTTATATTTGGCTAATTTTTTAATGTTTGTTTATAAATTATTAAGATTATTAAAAGTTTACGATTTATTTTTCGTTAGGCTTGAAGCTTAGCTGCACGTTTGACATTATAAATTGATTTTTATTTTGTTTTGCTATAATACATATAATTGTTAAGACAATAAATAAATTTGCAGGTAAGTATCATTTATCTTTTTTATGAAATTATTACTGTTATATGCCGAGTACAATTATAGTGGGAAAAAATTGTATTCTCAACAACGTTGTGCTGAACAGTTTTCAATAATTCAATAATTCGGAAATAATATTCGCCGAAAAGCGAATTCGCGGAATAGGGTCGACTGCAGCGAGTTCGCGCGCGAGATGTAGTCGAGGAAATAAAGCACAAAAAACGGCCTAACCATCGATTTTTTGAGCAGTAAGACGGCTCTTAATGCGGTTTTTTGCATTGGATTCGTGAGATCGCCTAGAAAATTTGTGAACTAATGTGATCAATTACTTTTTTGAAAAAGCATTATTGCATAAACAATATCCATTTGAAAAGTGCATTTCGAAGATACATTAAATAAAAAATTTACAACTCGGTAAATAATGATGGAAATGACTCCAGTTTTGCCACTCGGGGGTTTTCGAGGTAGCTGAACACGAATATCGTGACGGCAATGGCCTCCGAGGTACCTGGTGCCCAGGGTAGACGTGTCAACGTCATCTCCGAGAGTTTTATGAAAAATTGTGACATAGAGAATCAAAACTCGTTACTCGGGGGTTTTCGAGGTCGCTGATCACGAATATCGAAACGGGCAAAGGCCCGAGAGGCTAGTGCCATGACTGTGTGGTGTGTGTTGATTTGTGTGTGTGTTTGGTGTTGGGTGTGGTGTGCGTGGTTACTCTAATTTTTATTTATTTAGACCATATACATATGTCTTATAAAAAGACATCCTATAGAGACAAACTTAGTTGTCTGTACATAGGGATGGTACATAAAAAAAAATAACTTAGAATCTAAACTTAAAAAACTAAATAAGTAAGTACAGGGAGATGTCGAGCCAATCTTCCTGATAACAGTTTAAATATTAACGAAAAAGTTAAGTAACAGTACAAAATAAATCTCTCTTTGATCAATCAATATTTCTCTCTTATAAATACTTTTAGTCTCTTCTTAATCGCGACTTTGCTAATCACAAGTGCTTTCAGATCATTTGTTAGCAAGTTGAAAATATTTAACGCAACAAAGTAGCTATTTTTTTTGCTTATAGCTTTATCAATTATTGGCAATTGAAGACTCTTATTTCTAGTATTGCTTTTGCTATTTATATATTTATTTCTTAACGTAGCATAATGATAAGATATAGCTTCTAAATGGAATAATTGCTTTACTGTAAGTGGAGGGTCTTGACGCTGAAAATTATTTTTGTTTATAATTTTCAATATTTTCCTCTGAATACCCTGTATTAGATAAACACAATTATTGTACGCTCCACCCCAAGCAATTATGCCATAATTGACTAAACTTTGGTAAAAAGCATAGTATATCATAGTTAAAGTTCTATAGTCCATTATATTCCTAATTTTGGCAAAGATAAAAACTAAGTATTTTGTTTTTTTAACCAAATAATTTACATGTTTATCCCATTTCATGTTATAATCAAAAATTAGACCTAGATATTTATAACTTTCTACTCTTTTTATTGTATTATTGCCTATCTCAATATTAAGTGAGACAGGAACACTATGGCAGTAGCTACCATAAGCAATATATACAGTTTTATTAACATTTAAAGATAATTTATTTACAGTAAGCCACTTTGCGACTTCCCTAAGATATTTGTTCATTTTCTCTTGAGCTGACTCCCACGTGTTATCACTAGCAATGATAACGGTGTCGTCAGCATAAGAAACGACAGTATCATCTTGCATACCTCTCAGTAGGTCATTAACGTATAAAATAAAAAATAACGGTCCTAGTATGGTCCCTTGGGGAACTCCGATGGGTATATCTTTGTATTCACTTTTCAAATTCTTTATTTTAACGCATTGTTTCCTACCAGAGAGGTAGCTGTTTATTAAATTTAAGGCACTGCCTCTTATTCCATAACTCTCTAGTTTATCCAATAGGTTTTTGTGATCTACCGTATCAAAGGCTTTAGCTAAGTCTAAGAAAGTAGTTATAATTGGCTTCGATTTGTCGATTTTTTTATATATTATGTCTGAGATATAATTTAACGCATCCGTTGTGCCTCTATTTTTAACAAAACCAAATTGTTTTTCTGATATGATATTGCATTCCATTAGAAATAAATACAACCTATTATACAAGATTTTCTCAAATATCTTTGCTAAGTTCGATATTAGTGATATCGGCCTATAGTTAGTCATACATGACCTGTCACCAGCTTTGTAAATAGGAACTATGTCAGCTTGTTTTAGAGCAGATGGCCAGGAGGCTTGTTGTATAGACGTATTAAAAATATGTTCTAATGGTTTATCTATATAGTTAACTAGGAATTTGATCGTTTTTGCATTGATATTATCAACACCTCCAGTCTTGTTTTTCAATGAATCTATAGTTTTTCGAATCTCAACACAATTGGTAGGATATATAAAGATTGATTTGCTATTTTTATCTGGTAATGTAGGTTGATCTGTATCTGTATTAGGGATTTGTTTACTCAAGTCTAATCCTATTTTGCAAAAATAATCATTCATGTGGTTAGCTATAAATAATTCGTCTTCAATTTTTTGGCTGTTTATGACTAAGTAATCAGGTGACTTGTTTTGTTGCATATTTTTATTAAGTTTAGTATTAATAGTATTCCATAGCTGTCTTGGATTGTTACTAATTTTTTTTATTTCATTATTCTCAAATTTGTATTTCGCATCTTTAATGACTCTATTTAAAATTTTTTCGTAATTTTTATATTCATTTTTTAATTCCAAATTAGTTGGGTTCAATTTCCACAATTTATATAAATTTTCTTTAGTTTGACACGAGACTTGGATTGCTTTAGTTATCCACTTTTTTCTTGGCAGTGCTTCTTTATTTTTTTTCTTTAATTTTTTGGAATATGTAGCTAACTCAAGACAACTATGTATCATTTGAATAAGTTCATTTACTGCATCATTTGGATCCTGTTTTGTCAGTACTATCTGCCAGTCAAAATTTTCAGCTATGTTTTTTAACTTTTTATAGTTTATGCATTTGTTAACTGTTTCACTTGCTTTGTGTATCTTAATCTGATCTATATTTATGAATAACGGGTAGTGATCGTTAAACGGTGTATTTAATTTAAAAGATTCAATTTCTATATTCTTAGTTCTAGCGAAACAGTTATCAATGCACGTTCCCTTCTCATTATTTAAGGATGGCCGCGTAATTCCTCTGAAGTACGGTACATATTCACGTTCAAGATAATTAATTACAAATTCCTGACTAATTGATTTGTCGCTAGTTTCTAGATTTGCTACATTATTTTCTAGTATATCAATATTGAAATCTCCAAATATACAGTGATTTTTAACATTCCTATGTCTTACCAAGAATTTTTTTACACTATTGACAAATTCAGACTTTGGTATGTCATGACATCTGTACATAGCAGAAATTCTAATGGATTCACCTGTCATAAGTTTTATATCAGTACTTACAATACTCAATCTATCAACAACCTCAATTTTATCATTACTATATATGTTATTTTTTATATAAACTAAGACGCCATCAGCCTTATTAATTTTACTTTCATTATAACAAGTTTTGTAGCCTTGCAGTTGATAATATTGAGTGTATTGTAAGTTCCAAGTTTCAGTACATACAATTATACACGGCTTTCTTTCTAGAGACTCAATAAACACTTCTAGTTTTACAAAATTTGCATTTAAGCTTCTTATGTTTACGCATAAAATAAAGTTCTTCTTTGTCATTAATGACTTATTGAGTTCTTTTAGATTTTCGACTTCACATTCAAACTTGCCTATGTCCTCAGTGCTGATATCTTGATCCATTGTTATGTCTTACTCCTTAGTCTGTCTGCTATATTATTATTCAATGTCTGAAGTAACATTGCCGAAATACCAGAAGCTTTAGCTACCATACCTTTCGCTGAGGTTACTACTTTACCGATATATCTTGGCAAAGTAGGTTTCATCGTATAGTCGGTATAATCAATATACTTCCTTATCTTGGATTGCAGAATTCCGCATTCTTGGCTATCCATTGCCACATGTTCTATATTGTACTTTGTTTTATATTTTTCATTACTGTAAGCACAGTTTGCACATTTGACCTTATTTGCTTGACAATCTACTGTTTTATGATCACCAGCACACTTTAGGCAAACAGCTTTATTTGTACACTTCCTACCGTTGTGGCCAAATCTGCTACAGTTAAAGCATGGTTTAACATTACAATAATCATATACTCTGCAGTTCTGGTATCCTACAAAAAGTCTATTCTTGTTTTCTCTAATGTGTTGGTATAACTCAGCAGGAACTTCCAATATCACAGACTGCGATCCAGTTTTACTGTTCTCGTATGAATTCAAAACAACACATTTTTTTTTGAAAGCACCAAAGTTCCTTTCATTGATGTCTAGTTCAATACTAGCATTGTCCATTTTTTCTAGGTTATTTAATCCTACAACTTTAACTTTAGGATTTATAACTTGTTCTTTATTTACATCACATACCTCAGCAAGTTTACTTTTTAGTAATTTATGTGCTTTGGTGACACTTTCCTCATTCAATAAGTTTATGACTATTTCATCTTTTTTCTTGATAACCTTCTTCGTTTGTATTGATTTATCCTTTATCAAATAGTGAGATACCTTTTTGTTTAATTCATCAATACTCTCATCATCTTTTTTTTTTAATATAATATTAGGAACACGTTTTGTCTTTAGGATAGTTTTGGTACTTGATATAGCTTCAGCAAAAGTTTTGCTTTTAATCGTCGGTATTTCATTTCTATTCTTATCTAATAACTCCTTTAATAATTGATTTTTATCTCTTAATTCTGTATTTATCTCCTTTAAAAAGGCATTTTCAAGTTTCAAGTTGGTATCCAATGATTCACTATTACTTTCTGTTAGAACATTTTGAAAGTCTTCTAGTATCTGTTTCCTAATTTCTTGTTTTTCAAAGTGCTTTACTTGAGCAATTACAATCCTCGCATCATTATTCAGCAATTTATTATCTACTTTTGAGGTTAGGTCTAGGTCCTCGTGTTCATGACAGATTCCTAGAACTTCACTCAATAGCACTGCTTTGTCATTTCTCACAAAATCACTAGTATAGTAAACTTCTTCACAAATAATACACACTACTACTTTAACTTTTTTATTAGGATGATTTTTATAAGATTTGGTAGGATCACCACGCGGCAAGCCTCCGCTCGCCACGGCCATCTTGGCCCGATATCAATCTATATATCATCATATATATATACTAGTGGGGCTCCGCCCCCCTGCTCGCTTAGCTCGCCAACCCCCCATTTTAGTTTTTGTGTGATTTTTATTTGTCAAATGTTATTTTCATTATCTGATGATTAAGTTCTAGTTGGTTAACCACAATCTTATTGTATTATATAAAATTTGTAAATCATAAAAAGGTCAAGAATTTAATGTTTGTCGAAATAGAGAAAATAAAAAAAAAGGAAAAGTACTGAATTAACGCCGAACTTCTACTGCTTATGGCATTTAAAATATGTTTTTTTTTTTTTTTCATTTTTTCGGAAATTGTTTTAAAATTAATTCTTCCCATTTTCAATTATATGTTACAATTATAAATAAATCTGGTCCACCACTTTTTCTTATAATAACCATTCCTGCATTGTTGTATGATATGACCTGTGGCCTCTGATATATGTTGATGATCGATCTTTTTGTTTTTACGTAGCATAATGAGGCAAAAAAATCAGTATTTAATTTTATTAAAGTTTCAGTTTCATAGCGATTCTTTAATTTAGTTTGCGACGGGGTGACCGTTGAACCTGTAAAGTCTCTGTCTCTTACTCTCACCACTCTCTGCAAGGACTGTACCAATGAACGAATAAGCACTTATTGCATTTGTGTCCTTTTAGAAAATCATGTACCAGCCGGATAGTACCTGTGTTAAGCCGAGTGAGAGAAAGAGAGGGAGGAATAGAATAGCAGTCAACGTCGCAAGTAGAATAGCAGTCAACGTCGCAAACACCGCACTACGTAACAGCTCGCCGCACCACTACCAACTCGTGCACGCACACCAAGCACGAGCAGTGCGATACCGCCGTAGACGTACGAGCCGAGGAAAAGAGTAAGCAGCTGGGAGGGGGAAGCTACTCGCGATGACGAGTAGATGCGTATGCCGCGCGCGCGCGTGTGTGATACGGTTGTATGTGATGCAAGCTATTGTTTACCGTAAAGTTGTATTATAAAATATTAACGACATGTTGGTGTATAGAGCGTGAGTTTAAGAATATGTAAATAACGTTTGTAAGCGAAATCTTCTGCCGGACAGTCTACAAAAAGCCTGTAAAGTATGCAAGTATGTAGTGCGCATGCGCGAGAAACTAAACAAAATAAAATAAAATAACTTTTTTTTGAGCCACATGGTGACGAGACTGAATAAGACAATCGTGCACCTTGCGGAATAATTTTATCTTTTTGAAATAAATTCGTATATCGGAAAACAACTTGGCGGAAAACCAGTTCGACTTTTTTTTGTTTAATCAGAGTGAGATTATTTATCAGCCGCGCTGCAGAATTTTTGCCAATATTTCGATTGAATTTTCGAAAAGCCGCGAGTGTCACAGTCGGATAAGTCGAGAACGTTCGCCAACGTTAGCAATAAATTATTTTTAAAAATTATTTTATTGTGCAAGAGTGTGAGTTATAGGGAAACACTTGAGATACATAATATTGGGGTTAGAATTCTCGTCGTACGTTAAAGCCGAGGCCGGAACTTTTGAAACTCCTTCAAATGCCAAGAATAATTGCTGGCTGCAGATTTGGTCTAAAATTCGATTTAAATTCGTGCTCGCAAAAATTTGTTCTCGGTGAGAGTATCGTCATTGAAAAACGCATATTCTAGACAATAAATAAATTTTACCGCTTCTTTAAATCGACGAGTTAAATTCAAGCCGGATTATTAAATTCATTCTGAATTATCCGTAAGGAAATTCGTCAAAATAAGCATAGTTGTTGAGATTCTAGATAGTGAATAAATTCGAGTTTATGCCCGAAAAGTTCATTATTTTTGTTTACGCGTGTACTCGCTGTTTGTAGCAAAATAGTAGACTGATATTCGATTCCAAGAATTACTGCCAGACTTGTAGAATTTACTGCTGATTTACGACCTAAATTTTCTGCCTTGAGTTCTGTTTACCGCCGAGACCAGCAAAGATTCAGCCACAGCCAATGTTTAATATTGTCAGGCTTGAGGAAAGAAATACCTGCTTGACTCAAAAATCCAAGCTGCCGTTTCGACGTAAAAATGAGTTCTCATTTAGAAATTATGGCAAAATTACGGAAGAATCCAGAGGTGAGGAATCTCAGTCGACAAATTCGAAGACTACATACAGTCGAGTTGAAAGCCAGACTACGATCGTTGAATGATACGATTGGTTCTAAGGATTTACGCCAGGATACATTGTTACGTGCAGTACTATGGTGCACCGGTTATCAAGACTCAGTGCCATGGTACGATTGGGACAACACCAGAGAAGAACCAATTCAACCGTCAGAAAATTCCATGTTTAAGCGCAGCGCTAAGAGAACTTGTAGACAAATTTACGGAGAGGAGGTGAATAAATTCCGAGTAACGAAAACGAAATCGCTATGTGACCATGCCGGTAGGAGTGAATACCAAATTAAGCAACGCAGCCTTAGCAAAGTCAAGGCCCAGCGCCAGAAGGAGAACATGTCAATGAAGAGAATTCGAAGGCTGCGTAGTCGAGTTAGAAGTCGAAATCGAAGTAGAAGTCGGAGTTTTAGCAGTAGTTCAAGGCAAAGCAGCCGCAGTTCAAGCAGCAGCAGCAGCAGCTCGAGCAACAGCAGTTCGAGCAACAGCAACAGTAGCAGCAAGCTATAGTAGTAATAGCCGAAATAGTAGTCGTTACGACTGTTATGTCATCCAACCGAAGCCAGATGGAGTTCGATGTATAATACCTTTCCAGCCAGTGTATCAAAGCCAGAACTTCGAGGAATGCCAAGTTTGCGGCCAATTACGAGCGGGTTTTCAAAACTGCCCTACATGCACCACACTTCGTCATCGGTTGGGAAATGGCAACGCGGGAGCAACTCAGAGGTCGATGCTACCCGCACTGTTTCACAACAGACCTCTATTGACGTGAAGAAAACTGGGCATAAGGGGTCTGCTTCGCAGAGAGGTATGACAGTTTTGGAAGGGGGAGTGAGTGGTTTGAGCCCACTATTGGCACCAGGAAAGAAGCTGAGAAGGAAGCAGCAAGAGAGATCTATTGCTGCCACTGACGCAACCCGTCAGCTGCGCCATGTGGAGGGTGGAGAAAAGAGGATGAAAGTGCAGAAGAAAATTGTCGAATAGAAGAAGTTCAAGATCGAGAAGTTAACCGAAGAAGAGAAAAAGGAACTCGAGATGGAGAAGTCAGCCGAAGAAGAGAAAAAGGAGCTCGAGATGGAGAAGTCAGCCGAAGAAAAAAAGAAGAAGTTAGAGAGGAAGAAAATGTTTCTAGAAGAGCAAATTGGTGTAGAAAAGGTGGAGAAAATTGCTGCAGAAGAGAGGAAGAAAGCTTTCGTAGAAGAGGAGAATGAATTTCTCGTAGAAGAGGAGACAATTTTCGTGAAAGCTGGCATAATTTGTTGGCCGAAACGAAAAGTCGTAGTCGAAGAATTGGAGAAGCAGAAGATGTTTGTAAACGCTGGCGTAACCCGTTGGCTTAGCAACAACAAGACAACCGCTGGATCTGTCACAGACCAGCCGTCCAGTAGTGAAGCAGAGAATGAGAAGAGTGGTAGTGCAGTGAGGTGGAATTTGGATGTAATTCCAACTTTGAGTTTATCATCGCCGATGGTTACAGATCACTATGAAGATATGGAAGCCACAGCCAGTTATGTTGAGTCCAGCGGCTAACAGCCGTGGCAGGATTAGAGAAATCCTAGCTCGATACAAGAGGAAGAGCAAGTCGAAGAAAAATCCCACATTCTTACCACTTACAAAATTGCAGACTAGAATCCCATTCCAACCGATGTTACAGCCTGATCAAGTCAACAGACAAAATGCCAGTAGTACTTCAGATTCTCAGCCAGATGGTACAACCAAAAAGTGTTGGGAGACAGCATTCGTGGATGAAGAGAAGGTGTCATGTAGAAAGAGAATGTTGAAGTACGTTGTGGAGAAGAAGATGTGTGCCAATACGTACGCAACCCGTCGGATTAGTAAGGTTACAGTCATGAAGCAAAGGACAATCGATAGTGCTGTCACAGCATGGCCGTCTAGTAGTGACGAAGAGAGAGAGAGAGTAGTGGACATAATGTAGTGAAGTTATATTATAGTTATAAATAATAATTGTCTATCATCACACAAGGTTGCAGATTGCCAAGAAGAAACGAACGTACAACCAGCCCAGTTAGAATCAATAATGCACAGCCGTGGCCGAGTAGTGGAGTCTACAGCTCAAGACAAGAGGAAGAACGAGTCGGGAGAGAACCCGAGGTTTTCATCGCTCTCAATATTGCAGCCCAGAACCCATTTCGCAGCCTGAACAAGTGAACAGTACTTTAGATGTGTGGCCAGATGATACAATTAAAGAGTTAAGGAAAACAACAGTTGTGGATGTAGAAGAAATGTTGGAGCAAGAGGATGTTGAGGATGTGCAAGGAGTACTTGCGAGAGATGGACGAAAAGAAGTGGCGACCAAGAACAACACTGTTGTTCTCTTGCCAACCAGAGAAGTTGAGGTTATGAAGGAGAACGTGGAAGTTGTAGATTTTGCTGAACCGACGATGAATGTGGCTACGCTCGATGGAGTATCTGACAGTACTGACCGGTGTTTCACTGCATCTGAGGGGGGTAGTTTAGTAGGAAGAGCCACATTCAGAGGTACAATCGTTGAAGACGTCTTACAGCCAGATAAGTCTAGAATCAGAGCCGCAAGACAAAGAATAACTGATAGACTGAAAGCCGTAAAAGACGTTACGATACTACAAAGAATTCTACATAGGATGAAGAAAATCTTGAAGGAAGTAATAGATGATCAGACGAAGGGTAAGAAGGTCGTGAAGTCAATGTCAGTAGTGAAGATCTGGAAGAAAGAAGCAGATGACGAAACGAAGGAGAAAAAGGTCGTGAAGTGATAATTTTATCAAGAGTTACTAAAAATAGTAAATGTGTGCCTAAAAGTGAATAATATTTCCTATCTTTTCACCGCAGATAATTTAAAAAAGTGAAATTTTTTAAAACCGTTATAACTCGATCAATACACTGTATAAGTGTAAAAAAATCATGATTGTTATAAATAATACATACTACGTAAATATCAAGTTATTTCACAAATTATTTCCTGAGAAAAAAACTCAATTATTAAAAAATAAAGTTTTTGTTTCCTACCTAGGGAAGCTTTGCATTTTACAGACCAAGTTAAGTAAAGAAATAAGGTATAAATCATATCAAAAATTTGGATCCGGACGGATTTTCTTGTTATTCTAATTCTTATTTCTATACGAATTTATCGATCTCTGCAAGTTAAATATACTTCTTCAATCATTACTTGTAGCTGCTCATTAGCTTTATTCGATTTATGTTTTGTCAATATTTTTTCGATAACTTAAGGTTAAATCCCTTAACCTTACGTTTGCCTTCAAATGCCCTCGAACATATCGCTATAGATATATAGCAAACGAAAAAACATATCGTCCCTTTGCGATGTACTTTTGAAAAAACCGCTACACCTAGGACCTTGAAAAAAATATATGACATTGTTTGATATGCGCTTTGCGCGCGAAGCAACGTAGTAAAAATATGACGATCTCAATCCCGATAACGCAAAGAGCAGTCTCGTTAGCATATTTAAAATCAATTTTAAACTTTAAACATTGGTATGACACTAACAGTACATTTTGAGTAAGTTAATCATACCAAATTCGTTTTATTTCTGTGTGGGGGCTGTGGGGGGCTGTGGGGAGGGGGTATGCAAATTTTTTAAAATAACATAAATATGAACGATTTATACGTTATATTATGGGGGGGGGGGAGCGGTGAGGGGAGCATAGCGAAAATAACTATATAATACAGGAAGATATTTGAGAGTTCCGGGTGACCTGAGCATTTACTCACGGTGAACATTCACGTTGACATCAAGAACTTAGCATATTCTGTATATTTATTATAGGTATATCACAAACCGAAATTAAAAATAAATTCAATTCGTTGGTTCAATGTTGGCTAATATTCGTGATAATCGTTGGCCAACATTTTTGGCCAATTATTAATTCACAGGTTATTTTGATTGGCTTATTTTCTACCAGGGTTGTTAAAAATGATTTTTTTTTTTTCTAAAGTTGAAATTTTTTTTTATAAAGTTAATTATATATTTTTAAAATTGATATATGTTTTAAGAAATGTAATACTTTATTCATCAATCTGTTTTTAAATTTAAAATTGGGGGGTTGGCGAGCGGAGCGAGCAGGGGGGAACCCCCCTAGTATGTAATAATATATATACACATAAACAAATACTGATATAAGATTCAATAAGTCTTGTTACACAAGATGTCGCGCTGTTACTTAGAGCTATCACATGTAAAAATGAATTTGGACGTACAAGCACTGTTAGATGGCGCTAAGTTATAATAAGACCAAGTGATACATTGAATCAGAAACTAAAAAGTCGTAGAAAAGTATTTAATTTTATATTATAGTATTCCCTATTAAACATTATAACCATTTATTAATTTTTAAGAAACAATTTTCTTTTTTGAAACCTTACCCACGTAATATTTGTATACTTATATTTTGTTTGGCGCCTGCTTATTATAACTTTCAACACTTTCACGAAAATCCGCTAGGTTTGTCACTTTTGCTTGGACGTACAAATAGCGAGTAACAGCAATGATTAACATAGATTATTAATTTACTATATCAATAGTTATGAGAATCGTCAAGCTTGTTCTTTATTCCGTTTAGTATACGTTTTATGATTCTGACCATTTTATGGTCATATTATAGCCATTTTTCTATTTTTGAAAAAATATTTTTGCTTTTTTATAATGATATGATTTATACAATATATTCCACAATAGTGTATCTAAAAGAACATAAATTTGTTTCCTTTTTCCCGCAAGATTTTCTAGATTGACTGATCTGTTCATTTTTTATGATATAAAGGTAATTTTTCGATAAAGATATATAACTCAAAAAATAAATAGTTAAATGTTTTGAAAAAATTCACGACAATAAAAAACAACGATATCTACTAGTTGTAAAAATTTTAAGCAATTTAGGCGACTAGTTTTTGAGATAAAAATCAAAAACTAGAGAAAATGTTTTTTTTATGTCGTACGATTACGGGAGTAAAAAGGTTTAAATTGAGTTGAAATTTTAGGAAAAGATTGATCTTTTGATCACTTCGGCTAGGTTCTTTTTGTAGCTTATGAAACCTTTTAGTTTAAAAGATATTAAGATTCAAATTCTTCAACTGTCACCCTGTATACTCTGTGTGACTGAACATTATTATTTTTGTTAAACCATATAATTTTATAATTAAAGCTTAGTATATTTTGAGAGTTTTTATGGTTTTCAAGGAGTTCACGGAGCTCTATCCTTTTGATATCCACCTTATTTTTTACGTGTCATAGCCCTTATCCCTAGCTGTTTGCATAGCTAGAGATATATTTTCTTAAGTAAACATAGCTGCTGTAAATCCGTAAATCATCGCTGTTCCATACTTGTGATATTCGATTGAAAATTTTGTCTGCTTATTTGTTGAAAATTATTTATTGAAAATTGTTGACACATATCACAAAATGGTAATTGAAAACGATCATTCACCAAACCAAACATTAAAGAAATTCAAATCAGATTCGAAATCTAATCGAGACTCTAATTTTACACGATAATTCTAACAAAATTGAAAGAAATATTTTGAAGCGTAAAATGGATGATAATGGAAAAGAAAACGGAACAAATTTTAAAAATATTAAAAATTCGGATAAACAATCCAGAAGTAGAGATCAATTAGCCGAAAATGATAAACAAAATTTAGAAGAAAATAATATTGATTTAATTATTTCTAAATTTAAAAAACAATCCTTTGAAAAATTTACTGTAACTGAAAGTTGCGAGAAATTGAGACTATGTCCAATAGTAAAAATTGAAAAATTACCAAAATCTTTGATTAAACAAGCATGCAAAACTATATCAGCATGTAATAAAGACAATACATCAAACAAAGATATTAGATATTCTTATAAGAAATCATGGTTAAAAATAAAGATAAAATTGAGTGTTGCTGAGAATGAAAAAATTTATGCAAAATTGAATTTGACAAGAAGATTAATTTTTAATAAGAAAACTATTGACGAATAAATTGCATATAATAAAAAACGTTTAAATAAAAGAAATTTAAACAAATTAATCAATTATTTAAATGATTATAATGCTGGAATATTAGAGGTTGATTTTGATGAAAATTCAATTACTGAGTCTTATTTGGGTAAACTGAATATAATATGTGAATTTTGCAGTGCGAAACATTTTGAATTTGAACATAATATAAAGATAAACATTTTAATAGCTGTTGTCGCAAAGGAAAAATAAAACTATCAGATGATCCATTATATCCTGATAGATTAAAACAATTAATAATGTCAAATACAAATGAGAGTAAACTTTTCAAAAAGGATATAAGGCTATATAATAACGCTTTAGCATTTGCCAGTTTTGGTGCAAAATTTGATAAATTATTTGGAAAAGGACCTCAAATAATTAGAATTGGTGGTCAAATATATCATAATATTTATTCGTTGCATCCAAATAAAATGAAGGTAGAAAATATGGGCAACTTTATATTGTAGATAATAAGATTGCTTGTTTGTCTAGACTAGAATGCAACACTGAATGCAATTTAACTTTGTTTAAAGAATTAGATAATCTAATTAGAGAAATAAATGTTTATGCAAAATCTTATAAGATTATGCATGAAATAGAAAAAGAACAATTGAAACGATCAAATGAAATTGATTACATGACTAAAGAAGTAAAAATGTATTTTACAAGAAACAATAATCATGATAAACATCGATATAACAAAGCTACGTGTAATGAAGTAGCCATAGTATTTGTAGGTGAAGATGGTGAACCTCCTGTTGATCGTGATATATGCATCTATTCTAAATTCGAGAAACCCGCTAATATTCCGTACACAAGCAAACATGTTGATCCTATGACTTATCCTCTTTTTTTCCAAACGGTGGGTTTGGGTGGATGCCGAACATGAAATGTACTGACAATAAAAGTAATATATCAACGGTCCAATTCTATAACTACAAATTTAGTGTTAGAAATAATTTTAATCCATTCATAAATTTAGGAAAATTAACACAATAATATATCGTAGATGCTTGGGTAAAAACATAATTTACGAACGGATTTATATAAAGGATTAATGAATTATTTAAGTAAAAAAAACCGCTGCCAAGTCCTTGGCACTTAGCTTCCTCCTATTCCGTTTTTTGTTATTGTTTTAAATGTAATAGTAGATTGTGCTAACGCCACACGAGTTGCACGATATGAGACTACTTGATACCTGGAATAGAATCCGGGCAGCAGCGGATGTAGAGCAAAAGCTGCTGGAGACGATTGATGAACATCTGGAAACCGCATACGAAGTTGCGTTCACCGCACACAATATCTGTATATCTGCAATACAATATCTGCAATACACAAGTACCTGAAGGAAGACATGAAGCAGGTGCAGCTGAACATGAAGCGCCTTAGTAGCGCAAGAGAAGGTACAAGGACAATAATGGAGAGCTTTGCGCTAATGGTCCAGAACAAGCCTAGCTCCAGGCTGAAGCTGAAGACCGTCCAGTCACAGAAACCGAAGACGCCTAGCGCAGAGAGGAAAAGGAAAGAGCGCTCACCCGAACAAGAAACTTCCTTAATGAAGAAGAAGGACGAGGAACAGAGACTGCCGCCTCAACAGGATAGGAAGGCGGCAAAGTCTAGTAAGCCATAGCTACCAGTGCCCGAGCCGACCACACAGACAGCACAGACAGGCTGGCAAAAGGTGGAAACAAGGCGTACGAAGGGAAAAAAGAAAAAAGAAGAAGGCAAAGGTGAACAGGCAAGCAAAAGAGGGAAACCACTACGGGCGAGACCAACCCGCCCAGAGGCCCTTGATATAAAGGCCGAGGAAGAATAGTCGTATGCCAAC
>VCDM03003197.1:15211-32711 GCA_012977825.3 Pteromalus puparum
GAGGTACAACTGATCCTTGAATTATATATCTTACATCATCTATAGACATCTCGACAAAAGCAGCGCCCACATAACAGCCTTTTTGGATCTGGCCAAAAGCCTTCGCATACTGGTGACAGTGCAATATGCTTAGATAAGTTAGAAGATATGGAATTAGAGGCAGATATCTTAAACATTTGTTAACTAGTATCTATCGATAGAAAGCAAAGCGTTAAATCCTCTAACATATAAAAGCGGATTATAGAAATATTCTATTGGCGTCACAAGGACTATATTAGACATTATTTTTATATATACGTTAACGATCTATTGATAGATGCCAAAGGGATACCATCCATGTCTATGCGGACGACACTCATCATCTCGAGTGATGATAAGTGGTCTACTGCCCAGGCAGGAGTATTAATGATTGTTGTAGAGTGGGATCCAAATGGCTTGCTCTGAAACAAAGCTTTCATTAAATCTAAGTAAAACTGTGTTCATTACGAGTGGCAACTATTGTAATAGGGCGTACGCTGAAAGATAGACAAATATAGTATTAATTATCCTATCAAAAG
Source organism: Pteromalus puparum (assembly GCA_012977825.3). Taxonomy (NCBI): domain Eukaryota; kingdom Metazoa; phylum Arthropoda; class Insecta; order Hymenoptera; family Pteromalidae; genus Pteromalus; species Pteromalus puparum. The sequence goes on from VCDM03003197.1 coordinate 15,769, forward strand.
GGTAGAAAATCATAATATCTTGGCGTCGTGAATTTTCGATTACAATATGCGATGGGACAAACACATTGAAAGTATGGTAAAAAAAACGAGAATCTGATTTTATTTTGCCAAAATCAGAGTTTCTGATCGAAAAACCTTTGATAATTTATTATCATTTTCCAAAGCCATGTCAAATATGTATAATAGATGGGAGGAGCCTACGATAGTTGTCTTAACTTAATCCAAGATACAGAACAAATTTGAAAATTATTAATAAAATCACTTGCAGTGAACGATTACCATTATCAATCAAGCAGTTATTCAAATTAGAGGCTGTACATTCATATAATATTTAAAGGCAAAAAAAAGCTCTAGTATGTAGCTAGGAATAAAAACCTACAAATACCAAAACACTTAAAATGCAATTAGTCAAAAAGACAGCTATTATGCTGCAGTTAATGTGTCTTCAATATGCTAGAACAATGATCTCAAAGTTTTAGATCTTAGTAAAGCTACAATAAGGAATAAATTAAAAATGTTCATAAGCGAGAAGGTACCCTAGACGAGTACAGTTTATTTCTTTTTGATGATTTGGATGACTTTTAACTTTTAACTTTTGTGAAAAATATTACGAATCTATAAAATGTCATCGAACATGATTTGTTTTTTAGTTTATAAGTTTAGTTTATAGGATAGTTTGTAAGTTTTGTTTAGTATCCACTCTTATGTACAGGCCAAGCTATGTGATTGCCTCTGTAGAATACCTTAATTGGTATATGTAAGTGGAAATAAATAAATAAAATATATGTAATAGTTTTTCATTTCAAATTAGTTGCACCACAAAATTGGACGATAGTATGACCGTTATTTAAATTGTCAAACTGATTCCATCTTCAATGATAATGAAGTATTATATATGATAAAACGTGACAATATATGGGTTTTTTATAAATAAAAGTAGTTTCGAAGCTCAAAATGCCGCGCAAAGGGATTTAAGTAGTTTAAATCAAGGAAAAGCTGATAATTTGCGTTTTTCTCTTAAGGGGGCATCCTACGGCAATTTAACCAATGGATTTCGATTCAGCGTGAAAAAATACATTAAATAATATGTGAGAAGTCGAATGAAAGTAGTTCCAAAGCCTAAATAACTGCCAACGAGCATTTTAAATATGAAAATACGATTTAAGCAATAATGCCGTTTTATCGCTCAGGGGCAATTTATTAAAATTCATCATACTAATGTTAAAAAAGTAAAATTTATTTTTACTGTGCTAAAGAGACTTATGTCTGCGTTATCGGGCTTGAGACCGTCATATTTTCACTACGTTGAATAGGAAAATATGGCCGCATTAACAGTCTATTAGCTACTGTTCTTGAAGAAAGTTCAGATTTTAAATCAATATCAAATACCACATTTACTGGAAAAATTAAAGATATGAGGAAAATACCAAATTATTGGTCGATAATCAATAATTTTTTCTCAATTTGTTCTAATTAGAACGAAGCTATGGTGAACAGCTTGGAAATCTTATTAAGGTTGATGCGGTAGCAGGCTTTATTAAGAAGTTCAATGAGTCGGTTTGGGCCTGTGTATTGTGATTAGGCTAAAGCAGCTTCTTTAACCTGATAATACCATCGAGTATCGAGTATATCGAACCCCAACCACCGAGTAATTATACTAAAAATTATTATTACACAGAAAAATTATGTAAGACCTTGATGTGCATAATCAGATTTAATTTAATTAAGGAAATATTGTTATACATAGAATACACGTTGAAATATATATATAATCAAAATTCGGCATTAATAAATAAAATTCGAAATAGCGGATAATGTTATCTATTTTAGATAAGTGTGTGTGTACATATATATATATATATATATATATATAAATAAGTCAATAACAAATATATATATAATCATTCATCCGATTTACTGAGTATTAATATAAGTATATATATATATATAAAATAATAATATTTCGAATAATTTAATAAAATAATAAATAATAAATAATATGTATATATATATATATATATAATAAATGCTTGGTTTACCCACCTACAGCCAATTTGGCCCAGTAAGTGCATTCTCTTTTTTACCATCGCATTTATCCTTCTGGAAGGTTTTCCCGGTGAGGACCATATTTTCAGACACACACCATGTCGGTTAAGCCGACACTCTCTACCCACGGGGGGGTATCGGGTCCAGCTTCCAGTGTAGCCATTCCCGGAGAAAGCCCAATTCAAGGCTAGCTCCTCGCCGGTAAGGCCGGAGATCCCTGCTAGCATCGGGTCCGGCTACAATCCCTACTACACTGTTTCGCATTCGCCCAAGAAGCATAGCCCCGTTACGTCTTGTAAGGCAAGGAAAAAACCTGGGCAAGCCCAGGAAAAACCCGCTTTTAAACAGTCGGAGTTGTAGGTTCCATTCCCGTCGAAAAACAGCTCAGAAAAAATCTCAGTGATTTCACCGGGAATCGAACCCACGACCCCTAGAGCAGCGCTAATTCCGAGGCCAGCACGCTAGCCACTGAGCCAACGCCGCTCTTTACGTATATATATAAATATGTATATATATATAATATCTCGAATAATATAATCGATTCACTGTGTATATTACTATAATAAATATAATAAAATAATATAAATGTTAAATATATGTAAATATATGTAATAGTTTTTCATTTCAAATTAGTGCACCAAAAATTGGACGATAGTATGAACCGTTATTTAAATTGTCATAACTGATTCCATCTTCAATGATAATGAAGTATTATATATGATAAAACGTGACAATATATGGGTTTTTTATAAATAAAAGTAGTTTCGAAGCTCAAATGCCCGCAAAGAGGATTTTAAGTAGTTTAAATCAAGGAAAAGCTGATAATTTGCGTTTTTTTCTCTTAAAAATACATTAAATAATATGTGTAGAAGTCGAATGAAAGTAGTTCCAAAGCCTAAATAACTGCCAACGAGCATTTTAAATATGAAAATACGATTTTAAGCAATAATGCGCGTTTTTCGCTTAAGGGGGCAATTCTACGGCAATTTAACCAATGGATTTCGATTCAGCGTGAAAAAATACATTAAAAAACATGTGCAGAAATTAATTTTCTCCATTTTTTCTAGGCTTTGCATGGCAATTAATACATTTTTATCGAAAATTTCCATGTTTCGGCACCATTTTTGAGGTTATGTAATAACATTTGAATATCGGGACTATTTTTCCCATATTCTAGAATACTTCATCTTATAGCATACCAAATTTCATTATCCTAGCTCATTTCGTTTGGGAGATGTTTGATTTTGTCACAAATATCCCAAAACACGCCACTGTGCGTCGTCTTCTCGAGTTTTATGAAAATTTGTAACATAATTGGTCGAAACATTACTTGAGGGTTTTAGGGGTCGCCGAACGCAAATATTGCAACGGCAACGATCTTTAAGGTACCTGATGCTCAAAGCGGAGAGTATCAACGTCGTCTTCTCGAGTTTTATAGAAATTCGTAACATAATAATTAATCGAAACTCGTTATTCGGGGGTTTTGGGGGTCGCTAAACACGAATATCGCGATGGCAACGGTCTCCGAAGTACCTGGTTATAATGTTATATATGTTGTAACGGTGCGAACGGCAAGCCCCGTACGGCCGCGAAGATGCCGTACGTCACCACGATCGCGACTCTACGAGCGCGGAAAATACAAACGCTCGTTACAATATATTGTAGCTTCTACAAATATGATGAAATCTCCTATAAAAAACCTTTCTAAAAGGTAAAATATTGGCGAGTAAAAGTTTCTTTACAAGAGTCGTGAAATCCCCAAAACCAAAATAACTGACGTCGAGTAATTGTTCTTCATATTTTGCAGGTATACGCATGCATGCAAGTACATTATTTTATAAAATAAAATATTTTTTACTTTAATTTTTTGTTGATGCAATAGTTTAAAATCATAACTAAAATTTTAAATTACTTATCTTCCTTGGCATTTCCAAATGCATACTGAATCATACTTTCAAACCATGGTTCAGAAGTTATTAGAAAAATTTTAAAAATATTAAAATCCGAAGTCGTATATTCCAATATTATATGGTTATAATTATTTTAATAGCTTCTAAACTATAGAGTATATGATTGAGTATGCTTTTTCAAATGCCAGGAAAGATAAGTAATTTAAAATTTTACTTATGATTCTGAACTAGTGCATCGACTAAATATTAAATTAAAAAATATTTTTTTTTAGAAAATAAGTACCTGCATGAGTATAAACCTGAAAAATATGAAAAACAATTACTTGACGTTAGTTATGATTGTTTTGGGGACTTCACGACATTTGTAAAGAAACTTTTAGTCGCCAATATTTTACCTTTTAGCAAGGTTTTTTGTAGGAGATTATAATATAGTTTAAAAATATTTTATAAATCTTTTGGTCATATATTTTATTAAAATGTTTTTTCTCACAGATTAAAACTGTTTTAAAAATGTTTTTAAATATTTTAAAATATAAACATCTTTTAAAATATTGTTTGTTATTAGGGATATGAATATATTATAAATATATTCATATATTTACTTTAATTATTTCATATTTTTAATTCGTTTAAATTTATATACATGTGTGTGTGTGTGTGTGTGTGTGTGTGTGTGTGTGTGTGTGTGTGTGTGTGTGTGTGTGTGTGTATGTTTGTGTGCGCGCGCGAGCGCGCGTGTATATTTTACATACATACCAAAAAATTGTCTTGATTTTCTTTTAAGATTTCATGTATTCGTCCTTTGATTGAATTGTCATTAGGTTCTACGTATCTATTAGGACAGCTTAAAAGACTCGCAAGTGATTCCTGTAGATGCTTTAATTCATTGAACAGCTTTTGTACTTTTTCATCACGATTCCTTAACTCATCTGAAACAGAAAAAATAACTATTAAATGATTACAATTACTAAACATTTCTCACTGATATAGTACTTTATTTCCTAACAAATTTTATGTGGAGTAGGTGATAATATGAATTCTCTTTATTTAAGAATTCAATAGATAATTTTAATGTGATAAGAAAATAATCTCTATACATAAACATACATAAACTATTTATAAATACACATATCAAGAATGACTGAAATAATAACTGTACGTATGCTGAAAAGTGCTAAAAATATGATCTGTGCCTGTCCTCCCGTTGATGTGCAGTTGACTGTTGTTCTACCCAGACTAAGATGCCGCTCTTGCATCGTCTAGACTGTCAACGAAGGAGGAGGGGGGACTAAAGGTAGTAGATCCTCCAGATTGAGTTTCTGATTGTGAGTACTGTATACCTGTATCTATGTATTTCTCTGTGTATCTACTGTCCGTACAGTGCGTATCACACATTATAAGCTAATTCCAGCATGTTCCATCGACGATGGCGTCAACTTTGATGACCTTCTTATATCCTTGAAGATTATATACTTGCCATCATGACACTACCCTGCGCCTTAATAGATTTTTCTTGCTTTATGCGATGTATTAAATACATTACGGTGCTGTTCATTAAACTTTATATTCAAATACTGCGTTGATTTCTTATAATATGGGAAATCTGTTTGTCTTGTGAACCCAAGTTTTTGTGATCTGGTCTTCTTTTAATAATGCCTACGCTCTAAACTTTATTTCAGTGTTTGTAAACCGTATTGCTGTGCTTTAAAGTTCACTTCGTTTTCTTCCGCTCTTTACAATAATACCTGAATCTGTCATTTTCCTGATATGAGCTTTATGGTCTGTTACTGACCCCATGTGCTGGCCTTCTGTAGCTTCCCTGTCTCGTTCACTGCGACTCCTGCGCACTTTAATTGCGTTTCGGCGCCTGTCTTTATTACGTAGACCTCCTGCGTACCTACTGCTGTTCCTCTTTTGTTTTCTGAAAATTCATTTTCCTGCGTCCCCGTGCTGTGCCCTGTTTTTTATGACTGCGCAGACCTCTTTTATGATCCTAATACTAAGTTGCATCCAAAATAATTTCTTCCTCTACTTATTGCTCTTTTCCTGTCCTGTCCTGTCTCATTCTTCAATTCACTGCTGATACTAACCCAACGCTACGCCAAACATTGGCACAGCGCCTGGTCTGTACATTTATCTTTTCTTCTAGCTCCTGTCTATATCACCTAACTACTCCTAAGTATTCTTTCTTTTTCCTGATTCCTTTTTGACTTCTGTCTTATTTGATGTGACTTGAGATTGCTTTACTGTGCTGCATTTAACGTTATTTGGATAGATTTTACTGACTGTACTGTATAACTTGATTCTTCTTCACAATACACTTTGCTTTATTCCTTGTTATTTCTTGTTAATACTTTACTCGTTTAGAATATTCCTTATCGTAACTATGCCTCTCGTTCTTTCCTTCTATGTAGCAGCTAATTATTCATAATCAGGAGTCCGCCTGCTACATATCTTTAATGTGAATTCACACAGATCACTTTTTACTTCACAATTACTTTGTAACTCTGCGATTCTTTATTTGATGTAATTTATGGACTTTTACTTTTATTCGCGTAACATTTTCTGTAGCCTCTGAGGTTCAAAAGTAAAACTGCCATCATCACTATAAACTGTCTTTAAACACTTTTTTATAACATTTGCATAAAAGAGGCCGTTTTCGGTGCCTTTGAAGGAGACAAGAGAGAGAGAGAGAGTTTTCCAAGCGACAAAAAAAACAAAAAGTTACAAAAATGTGTATAACAATGTATATAAAGGTTCATTGTCGGCTCCTATTCAGTAGAGCGATAACAGAGGTAAAGGAGCATTTGAAATATTTGGTAGCGAAAATGTAACAAAAATATCGCTATTTTCTAAGTTTGTTTTCCTCACAAATTAATTTTTAGAGTCCTCCTGCGTGACTGTCTTTCGTGTGATAGAGGTGCGGTCCCGTGGATGGCTTTCTGCATGTAAATTTGCTTCTTCCTAGAGGAAGCTTTGTAATAATAAAATTTTTAGTTTCACTAAAACTTCGGGAAAAACAGTTATTTTTTTATTTTCTCAACTATTTTTCTTTTCATGGCCATTTTTTTTTTATTTTTGAAAAACACTATTTGGCGTTTTTTTTTTAATCATTCCACTGTTACAAACAATTCAACTGAAATGCATTTAAAAGATGATACAATTATCTACTTTTCCCCGTTTGGTCCTAGAGATCAACCGCTCTGTTCGGAAAATAAAATGGAAAAGGTGACTTTTTTTTAAAAATTCATATCTCTGAAACTAGATATCATAACCTCACGATAAAAATCATGTTAATGGGTCACGTGCCAAACTATATTTCATTAAAATTTCAAACGTTTTGACTACTTATTTTTTCAGTATGACGAGGAACAATGTTAACTCGTCATAACCTCCCCAGCATAAATATCATAATGTTTAATAATGTATTACAGCTCTGTTACAGACGAACGGCGGAGAGTGAAACGGGAGTAAGCACGGTAAGTGGGGAGAGAGAGAGAGAGAGCCTCGCGCGCGTGCCGCGTCTCGCGGAGAGAGAGACAGATTCGTTTAGACTCGCAGAGAGTAAGCATCGTGCGCGCGACTCCTCGATACGAAAAGACCGATAACTTTGTGAGAGCGACGTGCGAAGGCTCCCGGTTTACAACTGCAACCCAGAGCGTCCGACAACGACTGCGCCTTGTCCGAGGTTCCTGTACGACTCCGCTACGTCCAAGGCTTCCGAGCGATTCCAACCGCTCGCCTTCGAAGGAGACGTCCTGGGGCTGAGCCGACTCTCGTCAACCGTAAGTGTCAGCTCTGCATCTCTCTCTCTCACCAGTGCCCTCCCGGTCTCTAACTGCTCCGTTCGTTTGCGTCTCGCACACCCGCGTGTGTGCCCGTGTACCTACTTTTCGATTGAACAATATACTCTACATTTTCTACGCTACCCAGTGTGTTTTGATTGAACACCGGTCCGCACTCCTATTAAGTTCCCCGCCGCCTCCGCGGGCACGTGCATCGCTTCACGGTGCACGTGCGAATATACTGCAGCTAGTCGAAATACGACCTTGGCCGGTCCACCTACGAACTCGATAATACCCGAGGAAACGAGACTTGGTCTCGATTATTACGCGGTTGTCTCTCCGCTCCGGTAGCTGCACTGCACGCAGCTAACGTCTGCGCGGCTATCGACACCGAGCAGAGCAGCCCCGTTATATCAGTAATAAATCGAAAACTGAAAAAATGAGTTTTTTTTTGTGCCTTGATTACGGGCGTAAAAAGGCCTTATTGCACTTGAGATTTTAGAAAAAGGTAGATATTTTATGTGTTTTGGCTAAGTTTATTTCGCAGCTTTCAAACCCCTATGGTTCTTAAGATATCAAGGTTATTTTTTGAAAATTTTATGATTTCTTATAACAAAGCAGGTAATTCACCATAAACAAAGCTATCTGCTGTTAAAATTTGAAACGATTTCATTGAGCAGTTCTCAAGTAAAGAGCTGAAATATAAAAACCGACTTTTCTCAAAAGTCAGGATGATCTGCTTCTCCAAGAACTAGCAGAAAAATGCTGTTAAGATAAAAATCCATCGTAATTCAATTTCTGTGCGATGTTGCTGCTGCGACAGCTTGAATAAGACAACGTGAAATACTTTAATTCAATTTTTTTAATTATTATTTTTATTACCACACATTTCACCATAGCAACTCGTGCGCTACTCGTCAATATTTCTTTCATGTTATTGTCATTAAAACTCATGACGCGTAGGGTAGCGAGTTTGAGAGTTTTGGCTTTATATTTATCCCTCGCTTGTGCTCACCTTCTTACGATTTCTACATATATAAGATATCTTCAAAATTAAATGATTGATTCTGCAACATTTTGAGATTTTTCTCGGATCTTTCGGTTTATTATATATTTTTTGCTATAAGAAAATCACTTTTACAGCAAAATAATTAAACTTGGAAATATTTAAAATAGCATTCACATAATGTGTTTTAAAACAATATTTTATTTATTGGATCAATAAATTTCATTGGAGGAAGCTACGTGCCAATAAATTGGCAGCGGTTTTTGAATTCCTTCTGTGTGACAGTCTGCGGTGTAAACGAGGCTCGGAGACACGATTGTCTGTGATCTGATGGGAATGCAGAGAGCTCCCGCCCACCTCGTTCCATAAACGAAACTATATCGCGGATCCAATTGAAAGTGTGAAAACCTGTAAAGGAAAGTGCCCGGAGGCAAATCACGGCAGAGACTCGCTGTCGAGATAACGCATCGGAGATGGTGCTCACATGGGGGAAGAATGAAAGTTCCGGTAGATGCTTGCATGATTTATGGACGGTGATATCAGTGACGATTACATTCTGTAAGCATAGTGCGTCGTGCGTGTTAAAGCGTGCAGAGCAGTGCCATGCATGAATGTATGCTGAACTGAGGAACGTTGGCACGTCGACGATCTTCATGAGGTCGTTCGGTGTCTTAGCCGACTACTAGTCGGCTCGTTGCGGTGAACCCAAGCGTGTGAGGCAGGTGCGGCTGGACGTGCGATGAATGTATAGTGGTAGTATAATATGGTAATATGGTAGTATAATGGTATAGTGAGCTAGACAAGTAGACGCTCAAGCGATTAAATTACCACGATAAGGCCTAGACTGTGTGCGTGAGATGCTTAGTCAAAGTTTATGATAAAGTTATTCATTCTGACTTGGATTTCAGCCGTTAGAGGCGATAAGTTGGTCACTTTCGAGAAATCTGGCGAGAACGATGTGTAAATGATCAAAATCGTAATTCGGCATGCCATAAGCGATTGTGCGACTGATTTTAGGAGCGCTTGGTGGAACTCTTAAAATTATGCGATGTTTAAAAGTAGTCTGTTTCTAGATTTGAGTCTGACTTGCGGACTTCGTCGGATTCCGTCACGGATCAGGGAGATTTGTGGGGACCGCGGTGATTGGCTGAGCGGAAAGGGCGTGCCAGGGTGCTGGAATCGTATGTAGCCAGCTTAATTGCACCATACATAAATTATTGCTAGCTGGAGCTGTACCAGTTTGGTGGTGGTTTACAGAGGCAACGACAATAGCTTCAGCATGCTCTGTTGTATACAGAAAAAATTTCTTACGCGAAAAGACTATAGGTATTATTCCTACAGCCGGATATCGCCGTGCTGATAAGCACTCGCAAAAATCATTACAATGGTTAGTACAGTGTGAACGTGAGATTGGTCGAGAAATCGTGCACGCCGGGAGAGCGCGTGATTTTATGTTACCCGAAGGATTTCGTGTGGATGGATTTTTACCGCCTGAAAACGCGAATGATAATATTAATAAAGGAGTTGTCTTTGAATACCAAGGGTGTTACACGTACGGTTGTCCAATTTGTTTCGATAGAAAAAGGGATAAAACGATGGCTTACGGAAAAACTATGGATGAAGCCCATGAAAATACTTGTCGAAAAATATAAAAAATTTAATCTTTAGGATACGAGGTTCAAGAGATGTGAGAATGTACTTTTGATCGAATAAAATCCAAAAATCGCGAAATCAACGATTATGTAACGCATTATCTACTTATGAGTCGGGTAACGTTGAACCCTCGCGATGCTTTTTTAAAGGTAGAACTGAGAATATAGTTACTGAATATACGATCGGTGCTAATGAAAAAATTCAATATACGGATATATGCTCTCTTTATCCGTACGTATGCAAGAGAGGAACGTTTCCCGTAGGACATCCGCGAATTTTGATTGCGATGAATTAACACATGGGGAAAACAACAATCTAAATAATATTGAGGGTTTAGTTAAATGTAGCATTTTACCACAACGTAATTTACACATTCCTCTTTTACCAATTAAAATGCACAGGTGGCTTCTTTTTGCGCTTTGTCGCATTTGTTGTGGAAAAATGCAGCAGTCAGATTGCGATCACGAGGACCCTAAAATGCGGAAATGGGGAGTTGGGTTGTCGATGAGTTGCGTAAAGCTGTAGAACTCGGTTATAGTGTTACAAAATTACATAGTTTGGCACTATGAGGTAACACAGTATAATCAAGTTAACGGTACCAGTGGGCTTTTTGCCGAATATGTAAATACATTTTTAAAAATCAAACAAGAGGCTAGCGGCTGGCCTTCGTGGTGCACTGATGAAACAATAAAATCGCAATATATAGAGCAGTACAAACGTGATGAGGGAATAACTCTAGATAAAAATAATATCGAAAAAATTCTGGATTACGAGCTGTTGCTAAACTATGCCTAAATTAATTTTGGGGCAAGTTTAGTCAGCGGAGTAATTTGTTCTAAATTTTTTTTTTAGAATTGCTTACTTTAATTGCGAAATACACGTAATTATTTATTCATTTTTATAATATAAAAATCGTGTATTCGAAACACACGTGTATATGCGAAATGCACAGTTATTTTATTGTAAAAAATGCGTGGTCGAAACACGTGTGATATATATACGAAATACAGATCATTATGTATAGGCATTTTTCGTTATATCAAATCTGCGTGTACAGCAACACGCAGTGTGAGTTTCGATATTGAAAATTTTTGTAGTGGTTGACGCCAGATGGCACCAGAGGTTATTATAAGCACTACCTGCACTATAACAATAATTATCAATGTTAAGAAATACTTGCCTAAGTCAAGCTAGGCTCTACTCTCGGTTTTTTTCCATGGGTTCTTCTTCATTTGCTTCAACCCTCTTAGCCGCCTCAAGAAGCTGCAATTCCTCTAGCATGCAATGACCCCACGGTAGCGTGTCTGTCTGATCAAAGATCAGGTACCGCTTATCGTCATGTGGACTCAAAGCAACCTTCTGCTCTTTCTCAGTCCGAATGACATGAAGACGGCTGCGAATATTTTTTTGCTCACGACTAATACATATATTCTCTCGGAGAAAATATATATAATCATCGAATTTAATAGTTGATTTAACAACTGATGATCGCCCACCCTTTATCTTCTTAATAGGTGTTTGACCTTGTACTTTGACTGAGTACATCTTGCTATGGAGGCCAACAAACTCCGTCATGATGTTACCGTTGCACTCATCCTTCATGAGTCCGACTTTCTTCTTGTTAACAAGAGGGTTATTAAACTGATTATTCGTAGGATAATCAGAAGTGTCAAACTCATGAAGATCAGTTTTCATCAAAGCATACATATCCACATTACTAATTTCATATATGAGACTGTCTGTATCTGTGTAAAGACGTTTAACCCTATCTCCCACTCGCTCTTGCATGTATTCATAGTGAAAGCGGTAAACAAGCGTCTTTGATAAATCTACTACTGCCAATCCAATATAAACTGGTTTACGGATTGAGATTTATGTGCGAGAAAGCTGAACAGAGACAAGATTTTCATTAAAAATCGCACAACTATGAAAGTTTGATTGAGCAATATACGCTTCACAACCATAGCGACCTTCCCATTTATTTACCAGCTTTACATTGCTTGAAGAGCTTGAAAAGCATTTTCTCAAATTCATTTTCCGCGTTTTTCCTCAGCTCACTGTTAAGATCGATGTATGGTTTCAACCATGGCTTCTGGTTGAATTCGATGGCTCGATGAATCTTCTTCAATCGAAGACCATATTTATGAGCTTGTTTGAGTGCTCTATAATGTAAGATATACCGCTCCTTATTGTTCAATGTTGTAAGTAATTTTTTCTGCCTTAAGCCTGGAGGTGCAACATGCTCCGGACATAATGGCAGATCCTTGTGGGTATCATGTAGAGTTTCCAGGTACTCAAGGTCGACTTCAAGGATATAACCGATTGGAGCATCATCAGACACGTTAAAGAAGCCATTACTGAATTCTTCTACCCACTTGAAACCATTGTAAGGCAAGGATTGACTCATTGCCCTAGAAATAAATGATTTATTAGTATATCATTATTAATCTATAAATTTATTTAAATAGAAAAGTGTTCTTACCATCCGTACAAGTTGTTGACGTCATAGTACATCAGATACTTTGACTCTTCATCCTGGTTGTATCCTGATTCCATATAGCGATTGTTGGCCTTGGCATATCTGTTGCAGCACTGGCTTATACCACTACGGATGCCTCGCTCGACAAAAAGTAGCATGTCTATGTCAGTCAAAAGCTGGAGCTTGATACCAGTAAATATTAACATAGCATCCCAAGTGAGACCTGGAGTAGTATAATAGTGTGCAGGATCTATCTGATAGGTATATACATCAATGCACATGGTTCTAAAGTCTTCGAATACATTGGCAAGGAGAAGTACATCTGTTTTAAGGTAGAGGTCCGAGTACTCACCGAGAGTTTTGATGTTGAATGTATTCCAGACAATTTGCGCATGGTTATAGTCCTCATTTGATATATTACTATCATATAGACTGCTATAGAATCTCTCTTTGTCTGGGAGTGAAGTTTCATTCAAGACATCAAAGGATTTGATGTGATCATAAGGAAACACATCTTTCCTTCTAAGCAATTGTATTTGATAATCATTAAACTCCTTTTCAAACACTTTTTCAAGAATTTCCAACTTCTCCAAATATGAGGCGAGTTTATCAAGCGAAGATGGCATAAAGCGGAATGAATCAATGAATCTAAAGTTAATATCACTTCCATCGATATACTTTATGAATGAGATGTATTTTTCTTCGTTTTGTGGAATAATTGAGACTCCACCTTTGAAGCTATTAGCAAGCTGTTTTATAAACAAATGTGAATCATAACCACTTCAAGTATTCCCGTCGTCTTCCATAACTTGGAAGACGATCCTTATACTGTCGTCTTCCATAACTTGGAAGACCAATCCTTATACTAAAGATTACAGTTGTTGTGAGCCGCGCCACGATATCTAAAATATGAAAGGTATAGAAGGTATAAAGAAAGATAAGAAACATGTGTATGTAAATATATAAGAGTAATATCAAATTGCACCCCCGTGATATGGCAATGATCTCGGACTTTCCAATCTTTTTCATCGAAAGAGCTACCACAAATATGACAGATTGTAGCCAAATCAAATAATGTTTTATCTTCATCCTTTATAGATATCGGATTCTTGTGTATGCTTTCAAGTTCTTCAGCTAGTTTATGAAGCTGTGAGACAAACCATTTTGCAGGATTTTCGTCATGTTCTGCTTCTCTTCTATAGCACATATATTGACTCTTGGTATCATTATAGTAGTAGGGGCTGCACTGCTACTGCGCCACACAGGTCCCGCGCCACCGAATACCGACCGATGGTAACAGGGATCTGCTTTTTTTATCATCACTGTTTTTACCCATGATGGTCACCCATGATGAGCGCTGTTTTACCCAATGGAACCGGATGGGGCAGCCCGCATCCAGATGCAGGATCCCGATGGGGCCAGTACGTAGAGTGGGGGACATGGGAAAAGCACTGAAAAGCGTGAGTGTGGGGGAGGACCGCATGCTAAATAAGTGCATGCGGAGGGAGAGGGAGAGATACATCAATGAGATATATATGAAAGTCGATGATATAAATAGGTAGCAAAAGAAAAGATTTGTTTAAAGTTTTATGTTTTTCAATATATTCATATATATATATATATCTCTATATTATAAAAAAAGTTTCGCCGCCGCCGCCGCCGCCGCCGTTTCAGAAATTTTCCCCCTCAATTCTCCCCCTCAATTTTCCCCCTCAATTCTCCCCCTCAATTTTCCCCCTCAATTTTCCCCCTCAATTTTCCCCCTCAATTTTCCCCCTTAATTTTCCCTCTCAATGCATATCGTCTCAAATGTAGATTTTAGAATTCTTTACTATAGATTCTGTAGTCTCTCTATATTATCAAAAAAGCTTCGCCGCTGCCGATTCAAAAATTGTGCTCCTTAATTAGTGCCCCTCAATTACTGCCCCTTAATTCTTGCTCCTTAATTACCCTCCAATATTGCCATTCAGCTATTACCTCTAAACCACTGTTAATACTTATTCTGTAATCAGTTCTAATATTACACACACGGTTAATTCAAATTTTGAATTCCGGAAATTTTTGCCAGTGCCGGCCGCTTGTTAACTGGGGCCGACGCGCATGCGCTCTATATCAAAACGCGGCCACTCGCGTCCAGCGCATGCTTGTCGGCACTGGATATCCCCAATGGGGAACTTGCATGAAAAAATTCATTAGGTCCGTCAGATAGAATATCGAAAAATAATCGACACGTTTTTTTTCTTTTTTCAATTAAACGATTATTAACAAAGATGTAGAGAGTTGAAATGTATGACGTCACTGATTCGGACTGTGTATGGTATATCTATATTGTCCGATTCAGTGACGTCACACGATATTTCAACCCGCTGTACCTTTGTCAATAATCGTTTGATTGAAAGAAGAAAAAATACGTGTCGATTATTTTTCGATATTCTACACGACGGACCTAATAGATTTTTTCATGCAAGTTTCCCATTAACCTATGACCAGCACTGGCGGGAGATTCCCGAATTAAAAATTTCAATTAACGGTATGTGTACTTTTGCATGGGGTAATCGGTTTGTTTCCTTCTTACGTAATAATGAACATCCATTTCTATTCTAAGATTTCATACGAATACATGAAACAGAATATAATAATCCCTTTAAATTTTAAAGATACAAATCACATTCATATTTATACAGAACAACATTGGTAGAAACGTAAGCCAACCATTTACCATTAGAAAGCCAATTGAACAATATTGGTCAATGATTTACAAACGCTTGGATACAAAATCGTCACGCAATGAATAGAAGTCTTGGCTTATGGATAGCTTATCAAGGTCTTAAAGAAGAGAAGCACTCTATTTTTTACTAGCATTCCAGCTTTTAATACACAGATGTAAGTTGTGCTTGAAGATTATAAGCCTGTCATCTGGGACTCCGGTAGACGATGTTCAGGTGTCTGGCAGAGAAAAAGTCATAATCTCGGTAACGCGCTTCATGGCGTTCGATGTAAAGATAGATGTAAGTTGTGCTTGAAGATGATGAACTCTCGACAAAATATGCCCTGTGCTTGCAAAATTTTAACCTAAAAGTCTATAATTATAAAACTAAAGGACATAAGGCAAATTTTTAAAGCGTATTTACTGAAGCCACATAAATAATTTATTGTTTTTCCGATCACATAACCTCCCAAATGCTTGAAAATGCGTTTAAAAGCAATATTGAAAATAAACAAAACAACGTCTCAGAATAGTCACGAGCACATGAAATTCAAGTAAAATAAAGCTGCAGATAAGAATAAGTATATAAAGATAGAGTTCACAATTTAAGCAAAAATAAGAATAGTTTTTCTTCGTCGTAGCTAGATCAAACGAAGTATTTAAAAGATTATTACAAATCAGTATGACCAGAGGGTAGGCAAAAAATTGTTTATAATACAGCTATTAGCCGTGTATGTAGCAAAGACAAATAAGTTGATATTCAATGAGCAGTAGCTGTTATGTGCATTAACGGTCGATTCAATACCCGACGATGAAATATCACAAAACTCTTTCTTCATCTATATTTTTTCATCAGCTTCTTCTCACAGACAGGCAGACGATTTTTAAGATGGTGAAACTCAAGATGTTCAAGGAAATGGAATTTAATTCTAAGTGGTTTGACAAGGGTTAGCAAGATTGGGACTATACTGAACACCTTTTTTAAAAAGAAGTCAAGAGATTTGCGTGTTGTGATAAAACTCCTTTCGACAAGAAAGCGATCTCATTACAAAGGTAACAACCGATTTTGGATTACTATGAAAGGACTGTGCCAATTCATGAGATCGAAAGTACTTCGTATTACAATCTATTAAACAAGCCGATAGATGTAATGACTTCTGACGTAAGTTATCCTAAAATTATCGAAGAGTTTAGGAGCAAAACGTACAAGCTACTTTACCCGCTGTATCACAAGTGGTTGCGGATCAGATTTGATCACGACATGATAGAAAAATGGTCACGATCGATGACGTCGTACAAAGAGTTGCTAAGATTCGTCTACACTGAAAGATCTATAATGTATTTAAATTTATTAAGA
>VCDM03003197.1:37711-51686 GCA_012977825.3 Pteromalus puparum
TGAAAGTACATACAAAAGTATGTGACTACAAATGTGACATTTGTAAGAAAGAATTTAAAAAAAAAGAATACTTAATGACGCATCAGCGCATTCATTCAAATGAAAAAAAACATATTTGCGAAATATGCTCAAAATCATTTAATAACAAAAGCAACTACAATAGGCACATACGTATTCATAAGTAAAGTACTCTAATAATGTTATCATACTTTTATAAATATATTTATTTGATTTATAAATATATTTTATTACTTTTGTAAACTTTTGTAATATTTATTTTTCCCACTAACGTAAATAATAACGTAATAACGGTAATTATTATAGAAACTGAAATGGGGGTTGGCGAGCGGAGTGAGTGTGTATATATACATTGCGGAAGTATTTGTATGCGTTGAACTTGAGAGTCTGTCGGGTTGCGCGGGGGCAGGCGATGTCCATACATACATGTCCATACAGATAAAAAATTTTGAATAATAACTTATGTGTAGCCAAGCTCAGGTATAGTTATATTCAATATAATTTACTTTAAATCGTTATCAACTGTTAATTGTTATCATTAATCTATTTTCATTCTTAACTAACAAAACATAATTATCAGATCATAGAAATTAAATTTGAAAAAAAAATTACACAAGAACTAAAATGGGGGGTTGGCGAGCGAAGCGAGCAGGGGGGCGAAGCCCCACTAGTATATATATATATATATAATACATATTAAAATATTATATTAATGTGTATTAAATTGTTTTTTTTTTTTGTTACAGAAAAATCTCAACTTATGTGGCAGTCGTTGCAGTCTGCAGAAAATGAAAACGTTACAAACACTGTAATCAATCAGGTAAAAAATAATTTTTATATTATAAAACTGTTTTGCAATTTTTTAATTTTTTTTTTTTTTTTAATTTATTTTTTTAGAATGAAAATCTAAACTTATCGGTAGGATTAGATTATCTATTGCTCGATACTGATACCGTGGAGAATCAGGAAACAGTTAGTAATGCAGACGTTGAAGATTTAAAATCTGCAGAGTTGCAAGAGCTTGGAAATATCGATCTGAACCAAGTATCTAAGGATATATCAGATTGGAGAGCAGAGGATATACAAAGTTTTTACAAGGATTTAGAGAAGTATTTGAATGAACCAGCGGGTCAAGAAGATCAACAGCAGCAACAACAACAACAGCAGCAACTAATAGAGCCACAACAGCAACAAAAGCTTCAAGAAAAGCAGGAGCAACTACTGCAACAACAGCTTCAAGAAAAGTAGGAGCAACTACTGCAACAACAGCTTCAAGAAAAGCTCCAGCAGGAACAACTGCTACAACAACAACAGCAGCAGCAACAACCAATTATTATTGATTTGGAACAGTAGCAAGAACAGCAGAATCAGCAGCAGCGACAGCAACCGATTGTCATTGATATGACAAATATGTACAAAGATTCCGGGGCCAATGATCATATGAAAAACGTTGTGACGTTTTTCCATGTCATGAAAAGCGCCGACGTTATGAAAATAGCAGAGACTCTATCAAAGTCTCTAGAAATAATCTCAAATCAAAATAGAGAGATTTTGACAGAGATGAAAAAGCAAAACAAACAATTTAAAATCTTTTTAAGGACGTTTACCACCACTACAAGAGCAACACGAGCTTTACCGAAAACAGCAGCAGCAACAACAATGACAAAGAAGACAGCTGTTAAAAGGAAAGCAAGTGTAGCAGCTATGAGTTCGAGTAAAAAATCGAAAAACCACGATATTTTAACTGAAAATATTTTACAGAAAATTAAAAAAATAACTTCAAATGCAATGCATTTGAAAAATAAAGAAAATGTTAATAATTAATAATAATAACTATAAAATGTTTAATAAAGTTCTTTTTTTAAAGATTATTATAATTAAAAAAAATTTTTATAAATATATAACTTTGTTTTTATTTATAAATAAACTGTCCAATAGATAGACAATCTTAAAAGTATAAAATTTGTCTGTCTACTGATAGACGTCTATCTATTGAATCTAGTTTACCCTAGACTCCTTTCCACTCTCTTGCATATTTACACACACACACACACACACGCGCGCGCACACACACACACACACACACACACACACACACACACACACACACACGCACACATATGTATTAAATACCACCTTTAAAATAAAAAAAATATATACAGAAAGAAGCAAACTTTCACAGTTGTTCAATATTTAATGAAAATTTAGTTGCACATACAGTTAAATCAAACCGACATACTTATGAATAAACCAATCTATGTTGGTCTCACAGTTCTTGATCTCTCCAAGACACTGATGTATGATTTTCATTATAATTATATGCGACCGGTGTATAAAAATGATTGTAAATTATTGTATACAGATACTGATAGTTTCATCGATGCAATTAAATGTGATGATTTTTATGAAGATATGAAAAGAAATATTCACATGTTCGATACTTCAGATTATTCTGCAGATAATGTATTTAACATGCCACGTGTTAATAAGAAAATTGTCGGTCTCATGAAGGATGAGTGTAATGGTCAGATTCTCACTGAATTTGTTGGATTGCGAAGTAAAATGTATAGTACACGTGTGAATAATCAAGATTGTATGAAAAAAATTAAAGGTATTAAGGCTTCAGTTGCGACGCTGTGCCTCCCAACACAGGTGCGCAACACCTAGCGCCTTCGTATGCACTAGGATTTATTTATTTCGCGGGATTGTACACGCGATCGCCGACGTATGGGAGTACGCTGGGGAGAGGTGGGAAACAGAAAAGAAATCAAACACAAACAACACTATATTCACTTTTCGGGCTCATGTATTTCACCCAACCATTCCCTACAACGTGGTGGCCGAAGCCGCCCACACACAATAGCCGCGCAGGGCTCGTCGTCGTTCCTCCGCTCACACTCTCGCACACGCACGCTCTGCCACGCTGTCGTCCTGAGGTTCTCACCTCTGAACACAGCTGACTCTCCTTTATCAATCCGCGTTAGTCCCCAAGCCGTAGCCGGTGACGTCACGCTACGCTAACAGCTGCCGTCCCGAGGCTCTCGCCTCTAAACGGAGCTACGTCAACTCTGCTCTCATCACTCTTGCCGACACGCGCCGGCCTCAGCGCAGGCTCCCGCTGTAGCTGCGGGCCGATACGTCTCTCCGTCTCTCTCCGTGCGCGCGATAGTACTCGCTAGTCGCACAACTCTCGCGTACGCACTCAGCCGGCGCAGTCGTCCTAGCTTGCGCGGCCGACGCTCCTCACTCTCGCGTCACACGACACACACCGCTACGCGCTCACCGGACGGCTCGCACGTAGCGATCCTCGGCACGACGATGGCTCAACCGCAGTCCCGTATATATAGTCTCTCGCTCCCTCTCTTTTCTCTCGCTCCTCTCTTGTTCGGTCTCCGAGCGCGCGCAGGCTCTGCCTCGCGTTGACGGCAAGCCCAGACTGCCTGCTGTTCGAGCAGGGCGGATTTCCGAGAGCCGCGTCTACCCGGCTCGCCACGATTTATCTATCTCGTTCTCTCTCTCTCTCTCTCGCCTACTCTCTCGTCCAGGTGTTGGGTGGCTGTGGACCCTCCTCTCTGGCGGACCTCCGTCCTCTCGTGCTGGCGTGGCGAGGAGACGCGATGAGCTGTTGTGAACCCCTGGATGCTGGCAAGGCTCGTGACTGGAGTGGCTGGTGGGACGGTGCTCCGTCCTTAACTCGCTGTCCGGTCGTCGTGAATGCTGCTCTCACTATCTCTCTCACTTTTTCTCTCGCGAGCTGTCACTCGCGCGCGGCTTTTGATCCTCGTTGACGTGTTGCGTCAACGCGAGAATCTGCAAGAACTGAGCCGAGTCGCGCCGCGGCGCGCGCGCATCCGGCGTCTCGCCGTCGGCCGTGTTAAGCCCCGACAGGATACGAACCCGATGGGCCGATTGCGGCGGAAACGTGCTGATTGGCAGCTCGTTTCGCGCCCGCTCGACGGCGGCTCTTCCTTGGAGACACAGACGGCAGCGAATTCCATAGAATTCCGGTACGCCTTTAATTGCGCGTCCCGAGAAAACACGGGCCTCGCTCGGAATCGATCGCTCTTTTCTCGCATTCGAAGGTTTTGGCCGCGCAAACAATCAAAATGCGATTTGCGGCCTGCGCGTACACGCGTCGCAATCCACCTCCTTAACGATTGCTACTCCTCCTTTTTTTGAAAAAGAAAAAGAAGAAAACCGACCACAATCGTAAGGTCCAGGAAGAAGAACGTCCAAGCTCCTGTCCAATTTGAGTGGTTTAAGTGGGCCGGGGGCGCCAAACCCTACACTCCTCGCCACTCGCCCGGGTTGCGTCTTGGAGCACAACGCAAACCCAATTCTCTCCTCTTGTCTCTCTCGTGCTTCTTCTATTCTCGCACGCAGGGTAGCCTCGCTGGCCTGCGGGGACCGCTGGTTTCCCGCTTCCTCTCGTCGTCTGTCGCCTGTCATTACTCTTCATCCTCCGCGATCGTGCCCGTAGATGCGCCGTCGGAGGACCGAGCTCTCTGCGTCTGCAGGAGAGACCCTTCCAAGGCCTCGCAAGTATTGCAGGTAGAGCCTCTCTCTCCCTCTTGTGCTGATAGATAGAGCCTCCCTTACTCCTGGAGATGGCGATTCCGGGCCTCCTCCTCTGATCTGGATGACGACGGAGACGCTCCTCTCCTGCTGTTGAAGAGCTGTTGGTACAGCTCCCGTGCCCTCGCTCTTCGACTCTCGCCGATGACTGGGCTTCCTGCTCGCCTTTCCTCTCGTTGCGGCGCTCATACTTCGTTGTTTCCTCTCTCTCCTCTCGCTGGCGACGTTCACCCGTTTTCTCTTTCTCTCTCTTCTCTCTTCTCTATGACTCCCTGGCTCATGATCTTCTCGCTGGCGATGGTCCCGTTTTTCCGCTGCCTCTGTTGCCGTCTTCGGTTTCGTCCAGGTCTCCCTCGACGAGGCTGACAGGCTTTGGCCGTCTCGAGTAGTCGGCGTAGCCTCTCGTCCATCGCTGCTGGTGCTCGAAAAGCGCCTCGTGCGCACCGCGGACAGTCGGCCAACAGGACTTCCGTGCCTTCGCACTTACGCGCAGAAGTCCACGGGTAATCCCCTTCCTATACTGCGTTACCCCCCGTTGGCCTGGCTGACACATAGTTGAAGCGTGAGTAGGGAGGCGGGGTCGATCGTCCGGGTTCGTTGGTATCGGCTGGAGTCTCCGAACACGCTCGCCCTTTTCCTTTACAGGCAAGGTCTGTGGCTGTTTGGAGCGACTCCTTGTTCGATCCGCCGCCGGGCCTCGTATGCTATGACGTTCCTCGCGTCTCTCCTCTCTCTATCTCTACTTCTCTCTTCGGAGCCGTTGGCCGCTGTCCTCGCCGCTGAGACTGGCTGGTCCCGGGCTGGTAAGCGGGCGTCGGCCTCCTCTTCCGCCTCTCGCTGTATGCGCCTAGCTTCTCTTCTCCGAGCGGCTCTAGCTGCGTTACGTCGTGCGTTTCTCGATGTGACAGCCTCCGCCCGATTTGCGTCGCTCCCAGAGGGTGCAGCCGGTGTCGGCTGGTCCGTCTCCATCGGTTCCTGCGTGCTCGTCGTGGAAACAGCTTCGGCTCGTATGTGCGGCTCCTCTCGGTGACTACGCTCAACTTCCTCTCTCTCCTTCTTCTCCTGCTCGTTCTTTCTCTTTCTCTCCTCTGCTGCTGCAGCTGCTTGCTCAGCTTTGCGCCGCTGTCCCTCGTCGCGAGCCTCGCGTTGCCTCTGCTCCTTCTCTCGCTCTTGCTGCTTCTTCTTCTTCTTCTCCTGTTCTCTTTCTTTGGCCTCTCTCTCTCTTTCTCTCTCCGCTTCTTCTCGCTCTCTCCTCTCTTGTTCTCGTCGCTGCTCCTCTCTCCTCCTGCTCTCATCCTCGTTGGACTCGGGAGTCTGGCCTCCGTCCTCCTGGTGACGAGTCGGAGTCCAGTTGTCCCAGTCCAGCATCGCTGTTCCGGAGTAGACGCCGCCGAAGAAACTCCTGGTCGGTGGCCTCATTCCTTCCTCGTCGTCGCTCGAATCGGCCCTCTGAGCGGAGACGTAATCGTCCACCGTCAGCTGAGGTGGATTCTTGCTCTTCTTCTTCTTGCTCTTCTTCCTCTTCTTCGTCGGCGAGCAATCGCCAACCTCCCTTCCGGGCTGGCCACTCGAAGTAGGGGCGGCAGCGGGAACAACAGGAGAGTTAGCAACATAAGTTTCCAGCTCTCTCTGTGCCCGTCTGCTTTCCTCTGCCTCCGAGCTCTCTCTCTCTCGAGACTCGATGGATGGCTCTGGCCTCTCCGATCGAGTCTCGTTCTCCCTCTCTCTCTCTCTCAATCTCCTCTCGAAGCGGGCCCAGTCGCCGAGAGATGGCTCCTTGTGTCATCCCCCGGCGCAGGCTCTCCATCGCCTCCGTCCTCTCCTCCTGCTGGCTGCGTGCTGGCGTCGCTGTAGGACCAGCTGTGGATTGGCGTAGCCTCGGCGTGGTGGAGCCGATCCTCAGGCTGGTCATCCCCACCCCAGAACCCTGCATCGGTCTCGGCGGAGCGGCTGATGTTGGCGGTCGCGTCGGCGTTCTCGCCACCTCGGCGAACGTCAGACGTGCTGCGGGGCTGTTGGACGGTGGCGAGCCGGTTGGCGCCGCCTCTCTATCCTCCTCTGGCCGTCGTTTCATCCTAAAAACACAAAAGAATTACTATTTTTGTTTAGCTTTTCGCGGCGGGACCCAGCGCTTAAGTTCATCGACGTAAGCCTTTGTCAACCGTCGCGATTTCCCGTCACCGTAGCCCAGAACATAGACTATCGGGGATTTAACCTCGACAATCTCGTACGGGCCTTCCCAGTGCGGGGCTAATTTCTTAGAGATACTCTTAGCCGCGTCGGATAGTACATGGGTCTTTCGCATGACCTCATCTCCCACCTGAAACCGCGCGTTTTTCCTTCCCTTATTATAAACGCGTTCTTGCTTCTCGGTCGCAGCGCTCGTGTATTTCCCAATTAAATCTCGTAACGCCTCCAATCTCTTCACTCTATCCATCCACTCATCTGGCTCTCGTCTTTCCATGGGTTTCTTCTCCTCGACTTCCCGTCGTAAACTCAACACCGGACGAGGATGTCGTCCGTAATTGAGAAACGCAGGAGAGACTCGGGTAGAAGCTTGCGTCGCCGTATTAATGGCATGACGAAACTCATGTAGATGCAAATCCCAGTCACGATGATCGTTTTTCACATACATTGCGATCATCGTTTTAAGCGTGCGATTCGTACGCTCGACGGGATTTGCTTGAGGATGATAAGGCGGAGTTGTAGTGTGTTTTACCCCATAGATTTCCAACACCTTTTTCAAGTGTTGGTTATCGAACTCCTTGCCATTATCCGTCAGAAAATATTCAGGAGTTTCCCACCTGAATAAAATCAACTCCTCAAAAGCTCTGGCCACTGATTTCGCGTCCGCCTTTCTCAACGGCTTCAATTCAATCCAGCGTGTAAACAAATCTTGAAACACGACTAGGTATTTGAATCGATTTTTGCTCGGCGGAAACTCCATGAGATCGGCTGCGACGATGGCCCAAGGCCTCTCGACAACTCGCCGTCCCATGAGCCCTTTCGCTCCGCTCTGCGCCGTTTTATATTTTTGGCATTCTTCACACGACTGTACGAACTTGTACACGTCGTGATAAGCTCCTCGCCAATAATATTCTCGAGCCACTCGGTCATAGGTTTTCTCTATTCCCAAGTGGCCCGAGGAAGGCGGACAGTGTGCATCTCTCATCACTCTTTCTTTATGCTCCTCTGGCACTACTAATCTCCACGCTTCCTCACGATGTGTTATCGGGTCCAGCAATGCATCATTGCGCCAACGATAGAGCACACCGTTCTCGATACGCCATCCCACGTACTTCTCCGGAAATTTCTCAACTTGCTCACGCAGTTTTAAATATTCCGGGTCTTGCACTTCCTCGAAGGCGGCAACGGCATCTTCGCCATTGTCGTCACTTCTGGATAGTGCATCAGGAAAGTGATTTAACTCGCCCTTTCGATAAATCACTTCGAACTGCCACTGCTGCAGTTCGATCGCCCATCTCGCTAGGCGACCGCTAGGATCTTTTAAGTTCCTCAGCCACTGCAGACTTTTGTGGTCAGTTATCACGCTGAAGTCGTACCCCTCTATGTACGGCCTCAGCTTCCTGATCGCCCACACCACCGCTAAACACTCTTTCTCCGTCGTCGTGTAATTTTTCTCCGCCGGAGTCAGCACTCGACTGATATACACTATCGGGTGCTCACCATCGTCATGATCTTGAGTCAGGACGGCCCCGATAGCCGCGCCACTGGCATCGCACTGCACTTTGAACGGCTTTGTAAAATCAGGCCGAGCAAGTACAGGAGCTACAGTGAGCGCGTGTCGAAGGGCTTCAAAAGCCTCTTGCTGCTCTTCTCCCCATTCCCATTTCTGATCTTTACGGAGCAGTCGGACGAGCGGGACTTTAAGTTCGGACTCGCGCTCTATAAAGCGCGAATACCAACCCAACATGCCCAGAAAACGTCTCAACTGTCTCACGTTCTTCGGTGCAGGAAAGTTTTTTACTGGCTCTACCCTCTCAGGGTCCGGACGAAGTCCTTCATTGTCCAGCAAAAATCCCAGCCACCTGATCTGAGAGCAACAGAACTCGCATTTCTCCTCGTTCACCTTCAGCCCCGCGCCTGTAAGTCGCTTCAGGACAAACTCGAGCCATTTTAAATGCTCTTCGAAAGTCTCCGTGGCGATTACGAGGTCGTCGAGGTAGGCGAACACGTTAGGCTCGCACGCCGGCCCAAACAAAGCGTCGATTAATCGCTGCTGGGTCCTGGGCGCGTTGCATAAACCGAACGGCATTCTTTTAAACTGCCACAGGCCTGAGCCCGGTACAGAGAAAGCCGTGTATTTTTTACTCTCTGGCGACAACGGGATTTGATAATAGGACTGCTTCAGGTCGATCTTTGACAGATAACGAGCACTGCGCAGCCTATCTGTGATCGAGTCCATATTCGGAATCGGATGCTCATCCTTTTTGGTGACTCGATTCACATCCCGGTAATCCACACAAAACCTCCATGTTCCGTCTGATTTACGAATCATGACAGGTGCACTTGCGTAATCACTCGCCGACCTCTCGATTATTCCCTCATTGAACAATCTCTCTACCTCCTCGACCGCAGCTCGCTGTTTTGCTGGAGATTCGCGCCGAGGCTTATGTCGAATCGGCGTGAAATCTACCAGCTCGATATGGTGCTCCGTGAGGTGTGTTAACCCTATCGACGAGCCTTGGTCCTTCAAAAGGCCCTCTACCAGTGCTCTCACCTCTTCCCGCTCCTCCTCAGAAATAGTCGACAGCCCGGCGCACTCGGCGTAGACGTTGGCTTCCTCTCGGCTGCTCATATCAGCAAAGGGTTGCCACTCGCCCTCGCCAGCGCGCCACAAGCCTCTTCCCAGCCGCACGTCGCAATCGAACTTTTTGCAGAAATCCATACCAAGTATTATTGGTTGTTCGAGCGACGGTGCGGCCTTGAAAGTAATGGCCTGCTCCTTGCCTGCTATATCCAGCACTATCGACAGCTCTCCCAGGACTGAGTGTATGTGTCCGGTGGCTGTGCGTAGTTTCGTAGTGCTTTTCGTTAATCTGTCCCGAAATCTCTCAGCAATTTCTGGACCGATTAACGACAGCGTTGCCCCAGGATCGAGCAGTGCTTGATACACATGCCCGCCTAAGCTTACTAACAGAAAATTTCTGTTTTCAGCGTTCGTGGCTGCCACGACTTCCTCTCCATCTCCACTGTCATTTTCACTCGTGTCTGGTGCACAGAACGGGGTTGGTTGACTTGGAGAGCTCTCGCTCCCTTTCGTCTTCTTCCCCTCGCTCTGCTCGTGCATCCATGACGGCACCGACCATCTGCAGTCACGATCAGCTGATCGAGATGCAGTCAGGTCCCACTTCCTTCGCTCCTCTCTCCCGTCCTCACTCAATAATCTGATGACTTTCTCCTCGACCTCTCTCAGTTCGGTGAACCTGCG
The DNA here is from genome assembly GCA_012977825.3 of Pteromalus puparum. Taxonomy (NCBI): domain Eukaryota; kingdom Metazoa; phylum Arthropoda; class Insecta; order Hymenoptera; family Pteromalidae; genus Pteromalus; species Pteromalus puparum. Next base: position 47,757 of record VCDM03003197.1, read on the forward strand.
AGCTTCCTCTTCGTCGCTCGTTACGGTTTCATCTCGGTTTTCGAGAGGCTCCGCGAAAGTCACCACCAACTTCCTCTTTACTGGATGCTGGCTATGCGGGGGCGCAGGCTGGCTTATCGCTGTGCCCCCAACTTCACGTTTCCCAGAGCTGCCAGCAGTATGCTGCAGTCGGGGCACGTCATCACCGTACATCCCTCTCGTCCACATCCTTGACATCGCACGACTCTGTTCGGCTCCTGTTGCGGAGCAGCAGCCGGTTGCTCCAAGCCGTTGGCATTCGGCGCGCAATTCACCGTGCAATGTCTTGAGGTGTGTCCCTTCCCTCTGCACCGGTAGCAGACTACCTCCGGGCATTGTGCAGAGCGATGTCCCAGCTGACGACACGTGAAACACGCCCCGAGAAACTCTCCCTCTCTCACATTCGTCGCTCTCATAGGCGAGGCCGCCCCCGCAGCTGGATTTCCTCCAGAGCGTGGCTGTGTACCTGCGCCTCTCGGCTTGTTCGTCGGGTTCTGGCCTTGGGACGCACTTTTCTCGTTCGCCTTTGGCTTATTCCCGGCGCCCGTGCTTGCACTGGCGCTAGCGACCTTCTCCGACTCCGAAGCAGAGGCCGAAGTCGCAGCCTTCTTGGCTTTAGCTTTCGACTTCTTGCTCTTCTTCGGAGCCACATCCTCTTCCTTCTCGTCCTCCACTGTCTCCACTGCAGCGACCTTCGGCTTAAGTGCACCACCACTATATGCCGCGCCAGGAACGTGCATCTTCTCAGCTGGCGGTGGCGGTGCGTATCGGCTGTCGAGGTCACGTTGCTTCTCCCAACGCCGCCCGTATCTCTCGAGATCCTCAAGGCTATCGATGAGCTTATCTCCGATAGCTTTTCGGTACTCGGGGAGAATGTTGCGATACGCTATCTGCAACAACTCCCGTTTTGACGGAGGCCGGTGAAAACGAGACACGATGTACTCGAATTTTGCGAGAAACGTCGTGATCTTCTCTCCCCGGTGCTGTGTCCTCCGCCGCAAGTCCTCCATCAAGTCCTCCCGGTTGTATTCCGTCACGTAGCGGTGTCGGAATGCCCGGCAAAATTCACTCCACGAATGAATTTTATCCCTTTTCGCTCTAAACCAACGGCCAGCCTCGCCTTGGAAAATACAAGGCAGGACATTCAGCCAGTCGGTATCAGCTGAGTAAGTACCTTTACGGCACTCACTCAACCGCTCCAAAAACTCCTCTGGGTCCTCGTTTCGGCCTTCACCGGAAAACTGGAAACCCCAGTCCTTGAGCTTCTTTGTGATATCCCGTGCGTTGTCCGGCTTTTCGTGCCGATGACGCTGCACCGAGACTCTCCCCGACGACGCATGATGCGAGCTGAGCTCGTTTTCGCTGCCGCTGCTCAATAAGCTTAGGCTTTCCTGCGGGCTCTGGCTTCGCAAGCTTCTCGTCCTCCTTCCTCCTCGTCGGGTCTTCTTCACGCGTTTGTCGCTCGCGTAAGAGACATCCGTCTGACTCCCTGTACTCTCTGTCGGGTGCCTTGTCGTGGGAATCCTGTGCCTAGTTTCTTTTTCTAACCGGCTCTCAGGATCCCTGGCAACCCTCGTTCGCGATGGAGGTAGTTTTATTCGGCCCGCTGCTGACGCTGAGGTTCGCCGGAGACTTTCTTGTCTCAGCTCTTCCTCTTGGCGGAGTTCGGCTTGCGCCTGAGCCAACTGGCGTGCCTTGTCCTCTGCAGCTTGGCGCACCAGCTGTAAGTTTCGCTGGTGCTGCCGTTGTACCTTCTCTTCCTCCTGCTCCACTCTCATTTCCTCCAACATTTGGTTAAACGCGCGATTTTCCTCTCGTTCCAATTCTTCGTCCAGAGCTTTCTCACGTGCCTGCTCGTAGGTCATTCCGCTTGCGCGAAATTCCCCTATCCGAGCAGCCCGCGCTGTAAACAGCTCGCTCATCCCGCTCGCTCGACTCTCCCGCTCGGACTCGCTGTACTCCCCACCCTCATCTGTACTCGTTGACGAACCCGCGGCATCTCTCAGCTGTTGTCCGTTCACGTCAGCTGAAAAATTATTTCCGCTAGCGAGAGTCGTGGATGGGGTAAACCACTCCTCGATTCGTCGCGTCGGTCGTTGATCTTCGACCGCGTCGATCCGCGGTAGATCCTTTGGTCTCTCTTCTCCCACTCTCGGTCTAGCGAGAGGCGTTTGACCTATTCCTCGCACTAGCCGAGCGGAGAAGTATTCCCACGCAGCAGGACCTCCTCTTGGCACAAGGTTCTCAAACCGATAACCACGTGGGGCTGGAGTTGGCGACTGCGGGCTATTGCCAATTGCTATTGAAGCAATTGGTCGCCCGGGCAGCGCCGCCGTAGCCGTCACCACGGCTCCTCCGGCCTGAGAGGTTATTACCCTCGATGACGTCGTCGTCGTGGCTATTATGCCACGTGTCACCTCCCCCGGACCAGCTGAGTGTTGGCTGCCTCCGCTCTCGCTGTTGTCGAGACGTGGTCTGGCCAACCTCACTGTCTTCTTCACCCTTTTAGCAGGATGTTCTCCTAAAATCCGTCGCTCAATCTCGTCGTCTGGGATCATCACCATCGCCCCGACGACATCCCAATCGTACCAGGGGAGCCCCTGTAATTTTGGCATAGCTTCAGCTATGCACGCACGCAAGAGCCGATCTCGGCGAACCTCGAGAGAGCCCCGTAAACTAAATCCTTTTAGTTGGAGCTCCTCGTCGAGTTCCGACTCCGAGAGCCGACCTACGCTTATTTTTAATGCGCGTATTTCTCGCGATTTCTGGGTTAACCGCTGCATCACGGTTGTATGCATCTCGGTCACGCCCGTACGCTGCATCGCGATCTCACTCACTCTCTCTCTCTCACTCAACAACCGCGACTCTACTAGTTTTTCGCCTCTCCTCTCCCTTCGGTGATCGCGAATCCCCACAAGGGATGCCAATTGCGACGCTGTGCCTCCCAACACAGGTGCGCAACACCTAGCGCCTCCGTATGCACTAGGATTTATTTATTTCGCGGGATTGTACACGCGATCGCCGACGTATGGGAGTACGCTAGGGAGAGGTGGGAAACAGAAAAGAAATCAAACACAAACAACACTATATTCACTTTTCGGGCTCATGTATTTCACCCAACCCTTCCCTACAACGTGGTGGCCGAAGCCGCCCACACACAATAGCCGCGCAGGGCTCGTCGTCGCTCCTCCGCTCACACTCTCGTACACGCACGCTCTGCCACGCTGTCGTCCTGAGGTTCTCACCTCTGAACACAGCTGACTCTCCTTTATCAATACGCGTTAGTCCCCAAGCCGTAGCCGGTGACGTCACGCTACGCTAACAGCTGCCGTCCCGAGGCTCTCGCCTCTAAACGGAGCTATCACTCTCTCTCTCTCTTGCACGCACACGCGCCGGCTCAGCGCAGCTCCCGCTGGTAGCTGCGCGGCCGATACGCTCTCTCCCTCTCTCTCGTGCGCGCGATAGTACCCGCTAGCGGCACAACCTCTCGCGTACGCACTCAGCGCGGCGCCGTCGTCCTAGCTTGCGCGGCCGACGCTCCCTACTCTCGCGCTCACACACACACCGCTACGCGCTCACCGACGGCTCGCGCTAGCGGTCCCGGCACGACGATGCCTCAACCGCAGTCCGTATATATATGCTCTCGCTCCCTCTCTCTCTCTCTCTCTCTCNTATCTATCTCTTTCGCTCGCTCTCTTGTTCGGTCTCCGAAGCGCGCGCAGGCTCTGCCTCGCGTTGACGGCAAGCCCGACCTGCTGCTGTTCGAGCAGCGCGGATTTCCGAGAGCCCGCGTCTACCGGCTCGCTCGATTTATCTATCTCTCTCTCTCTCGCACACAGGCACTCGCTCTCTCTCTCTCGTATTCGCGCGCACGCTGGCCAAATGCCCCGCGTGTAGATCGGCGAGGTGTGC
>VCDM03003197.1:51698-68401 GCA_012977825.3 Pteromalus puparum
GCGGCGCGCGCGCTCGGCGTCTCGCCGTCGGCCGTTAAGGCCCGACCGATAACGAAGCCCGATTGGCCGATTGCGGCGCGAGACGTGCTGATTGGCAGCTCGTTTCGCGCCCGCTCGGACCGGCGGGCTCTTCCTTGAGCACGACGGCCAGCGAATTCCATGAATTCCCGGTACGTTATTCGCGTCCGAGAAAACACGGGCCTCGCTGGAATCGATCGGCTCTTTTCTCGCATCGGAAGGTTTTGCCGCGCAAACAACAAAATGCGATTTGCGCGGCTGCGACGTATAACGTCGCACAGTTGTGTGACGAGACGTAAGTCTCGCACATGATGTAAACAAACGCAGCGCCGAGTAAGTCAGCTGACGCCAGCGAGCGCGCGCGCGCAGCGAATAAAGGCGAGTCCGCACGAAGCGAAGTGAGCGCGCGCGCGCACCAACCGAAAGGCCAGTCCGCACGAGCGCGAGACTCTACTAGCAACTCAGCGGAGACGCGCCAGGCGGCGCGAGCGGCGCGCCGCGAACACGCCTATATAAAGCGGCCCGCGCGGCATAGCGGGCAGTTCTACTCGAGTTGAACTCCTGTCGGCATCGTGCGCACACGTTACCGAGAGGAACAGCTAGAGAGGATCGACGCCAGCAACGTCGGCTCGTGAGCACACGTGACGACGCTGTCGACGAACCCGAAACTCCGAGTTGCCGTCGTGCGCACACGAGACAACTAGGAGTAACCGAACAGCGCCGAGGCTCCCCTACGTGAGCACACGTAGTGGATACTCGACGTCGCCACCTGCCCCCGAACATCCGCCCCAAGGGACTGGTTGTCTTCCCAGCCACCGTGCGCACACGGGGCTGAGAGAATAACTAAAGCCCGCCGACGATTCCCCAGGTCGTGAGCACACGTCCTGGTGAAGCACCGGTCAACTCCTGTCCGTTCAATACCGCCGACCTCTTGAGATTCACCTGGTCACTGTGAGCACACAGGATCAGTAGAAGAACGAGACGAGCGACCTCGATCCGTGTAGCCGTGCGCACACGACTTCATGGACTCGAGGAAGACCTAAACCTCCGAAAATCCGTTGTTTAACCCGAACCCGTTTCACCGTCCTCCGATACCGTATCCGTAAAACCGGTAGTCGCACCGAAAACTACGTAACTCCGGCAACGACGCGTTAATGTACCGTAAACCGCTATAGATTAAGTTAAATTGTTTGTGAAGGCGAAATATTCTAAATCACCGCGATATCGATTTCTGTTACAGATGGAGACTCATAATTGATTTATCAACTTGTTAACTTAAACATTAGAATATATCTTTATTGTTATTATTTGCATAAACAAGTCTCTTCAATTAACCTTTCCCCTAACCAAATCCTGGCGTCCGGCCGACTACTCAACACCCGGGGAAAGTCGAACCGTTACAGTTGTAAAGAAAACCATTAAATTTAGTGACTACTTGGACTGTCTACAAAAATCATGCATTCAGAGTCGAGAGCAGTATGCTATAAGATCAAAGCTTCATAACGTCGAGATCATTAGACAGAGAAAGATTGCTCTTAGTCCTTATGACGATAAAAGATTCCTTCAAGAGAACAGTACAGATACACTTGCCTGGGGACATTACAAAATACAACAAAATGGGTAAGTTCAAATTATAATCAAATTTCAATCAAAATTATATCAAATATATATTATTGAAAATTATATCTTTACTGAGGGTATACAGTCGTTAATAGGAGGCTGCAGCGAAGGATCGTTGACGACACTTCGTCTTGGCTATTATGACGCGTGGGGGTATAGGAAACATATGTAAAAGTGCGAGAGTGGTGGTATTGCAGCGTTCTCCTAGACTGTGCTGGTGCGCTATCTTTGCTGAGGGTATACAGTCGTTAATGGGAGGCTGCAGCGAAGGATCGGTGACGACACTTCGTCTTGGCTATTATGATGTATAGGAAATATATCTAAAGGTGCGAGAGTGGTGGTATTGCAGCGTTCTCCTAGACTGTGCTGGTACACTATCTTTGCTGAGGGTATGCAGCACACGTTTGAGTAGGGACTATGGGAATCTAGCTAGATAAGCTTTTTTAGTGGAAGGGGTGCAAATTTCGAGTATATTTAAGCGGTCCTCTGCTCTGCATTTCTACACATTTTCGAGTGTACTCAAGCAGTATACGGTGCTCTACTTAAATTGAGAAAGCTTGCTGTAGCATTTGTAAGTATATTTTAAATATTTTATTATTTTACATATAAATTTATTCTTAATAATAAGTAATATTTTCATAGATATCATGGATTTAATTGTTGATATCCAGGGATTCAAGGGACTAAACGGTGAATTTATAATCAAGGAGTTGGCCTAAATTGATCCCAATGAGGCAGCAGCAGTAGCTCAACTAGCAACGTTTGAACCACCGCACTCTTGGTACGACTTGCCGAGTGACCTCAAGAGTACCAATCTATGGCTTAAATACTCGTTTCATGGATTGAATTGGAGTGACGGTGATCTTCCATATTACAAAGTAGCTGAAGTTTGCTCCAGCTTATCACCAACAAGAAACGTGATTGTTTGGGTAAAAGGTGCGCAGAAAATCGAGTGGCTGCAACCATATTTCCCGGACGTCCGTAACCTACAAAATCTTGGCTGTCCATCCTTAAAGACACCAGGATTTCGAACTTCTGTGGTGTGTGCACATCACCTTCCTGCTGGAAGGAGAATTATGCAGTTAAAAAACGTTTACGCAATAAACAGGTGGCTCCGCGTTATACGGCGAGATTTTATCTGCGCACTTGATTTCTTTGGGAATATTATTCTATCTGATTCTGATACAACAACGTCAACTTGGAATATTGTTAGAACTAATACATAAAAAAATATAAGTATAGCTTATATATAATATATATATATCTATATATTGTTTCAATTACTTTTCAGGATGGAGTCGCTAAACTCGTGCAAAACTTTCACCTTCCTGCTACGAAGAAAGTTGCTGATTTTAGAAAATCAGCAGTACAGAGTGACGGAGGATCAAGAAGGTACAAACTAAATTTGGCGAGAAAATGGTTTATGGAGCTGGACACAGCTTTGATATATTTTTACCAACACGAGTCAGCAAATTGCTGATAGAAGATACTGTAATACTTAAGAAGCTGGAGAAGAGATGAAGAACCGTGATGTTTATTTAAACATCTTAGTTAATAACTTAATAGAATTTATTGAATTGTAGAAATAATTATTTAAAAAGATGATGCATTTGAAATAAACATTCTTGTAGTGTTATTATATTTATCATAATGATTTTTGGCGACTTTTTATAACTGTAAGATATTATCATAAGGATTTTTTGGTATCTTTAATATATATATCTAGTTATATTATATAGTAACTAATGTGGCGTTCGCCCCCTGCTCGTTCGCTCGCCAACCCCCATTTCATTTTTGTTTGATTTTATTTTTCAACTGTTATTTTCGTTATCTTGATGATTAGTTCTAGTTGGCCAAGAACAATCTATTGTATTATATAAAATTTGTAGATCATAAAAAGGTCAAGAATTAATGTTTGTCGAAATAGAGAAAATCGAAAGAAAAAAAGTAAAAGTACTGAATTAACGCCGAACTTCTACTGCTTATGGCATTTAAAATATATAGTTTTTTTTTCAGTTTTTGGAAATTGTTTTGAAATTAATTTTGATTCTTCCCCCACTTTCGCAATTATATGTTACAATTATAATAATCTGGTCCACTACTTTTTCTTATAATAACCATTGCTGCGTGTTGAATGACCTGTGGCCTCTAATATATGTTGATGATCGATCTTTTCGTTTTTACGTAGCATTAATGAGGAAACCAATATGTTTTCATTTTATTAATGTTTTAGTTTCTAAAAAACTCAATTATTAAAAAATAAAATTTTTGTTTCCTACCTAGGGAAGCTTTTGCATTTTACAGACCAAGTTAAGTAAAGAAATAAGGACAAGATCATATAAAAAATTTGGATCGCGACGTATTTCTCTGTTATTCTCAATTCTATTTCTATAACGAATTTATCGATCATCTGCCAAGTTAAATATACTTCTTAAATCTTTACTTGTAACTGCTCATTAGCCTTTATTTAATGTTATTTTTTTGTCAACATTTTTTCGAAAACTTAAGTTTAAATCTTGCACCTAAGTACATGAGTTACAATTTTTACTCCAATAATATTTAGGGCCCTCGAACAAATCGCTATATATATATATCGATTGGCCTATCGGGTGATACCACTTTATTTTTGTTGTTAAGACTTTGATATATAATTCACATTTATGATCTTATAAGTTTTTACAATGCTAAGTATAAAACACGCAAAAGTGATATATATATACAAAAGCAAAAGACAATGCTAAGTATAAACAACATCAAAAGTGTCAACCATTACAAAGCAAAAGTCAATGCTAAGTTATACGCACATCAAAGTGTTAACAATACAAAAGCCAAATAAAAACCTTATAAGAATTATTTACTTCAAACTAAGTCAAACTTTTAAGTCCAAACTTGAACAAAAAATATAAAAAAAAACGCATCCTGTTATTTACCTCATAGGTGGTGTGGAAAAATAGAAAATAAAGATTTTAAGTTATATCTCTATATAGTTTATCTCTACTGTTATATATAATTTTGATACTGATGTGCTATGAGCTTGTTTATGAGGGCTTGGAAAAGGTTTCTACAAAGGATGTAGGATCTTCCGAGGCCTAAAGACATTATTTATGCCAAAATGTATTGTATTGCTCGAGTTCGTTCGGTTGGCAGAGTCGGAGAAAGTAACCTTTATACATCATCTTAATATAGTGCTATGCTAATATAGCCTAATATATTTTAGAAAATCGGAAATAATTATACGCGTCGCGAAGTACACGACTAAAAATTGTCGTTAAAGATGATTCAAAAGTGTGTCATAAATTGATCCGATTTTATCCGATGTACTATTACAATTGTTGTTAGTAAATTTTTTGCTAATGAAAAAACTTTAATAAAAATTGTACTAACAATTAATCACATTTTTTAGGAAAAGCCTGCTATATAGAGGTGCGGGGGTGGCGGGGGGTGCGGGGGGCTGTGCGGGGGGCTGCGGGGGGTGCGGGGGCTGCGGGGGGCTTTTCGCATTATCAAATCACATGAAAATATGAATAGAATTGCCTTATTTTGCGGGAGTCGGCCAGGGCTGCGGGGGGTGGATCGGCCGGCAACTCAGGGGCGTGCCGGGGGGTATCAAAATGATGTCGCGCTAGACCAAGCGCTAATGACATATTGTCTGTTCGAATGGTCCAATGGTGCCGCTCGACCGGTGGCCACCTTGGGGGTGGGCGGGGTGGGGAGATCTCCAAAATATATCGTAGATATAGTATATACACACACTAGTTGGGGCTGCGCTCCCTGCTCGCTCGCTCGCCAACCCCCCATTTTCAGTTTTTGTTTATATTTTACTTTTAATTATATTCTATATAAAATTTATAGATTATAAAAAAGGATTTAAATTTTCCAAATAAAAAAATAAAAAGAAAATCGTTACTGGAAGTAAAAGTACTGTTTAACAATGATTACCTGTCCTCGAAATTTTTGTTTACACAATATAGTAAATATGTGTGAAGTCAATCATTTGTTTGTCTGGCAAAAAGATTTAGAGGCAATAGATACGCCCAGAACAATTAAATTAATTTTAAATTATATATAATTGAAAATGATAAATTTCTGAACTCCAAATAAACAACTTTTTAAAATGCCATTAACAGTGGATATGTCTAGTAATTTTGAAAAAAAAAAGAAAAAAAATTGGAAATCTTTATATACTTACCATCAACATATATCGGGGTCCTAGATATATGCAACAACATTATCAGGATGCAAATGGCTATAATGAAAAATGTGGTAGACCAGATTTAAATCATAACCGTAAACGTGCAATCAAATGAAAGAATTGAAATTAATTTTGAAAAAAATTTCCAAAAAAAACAAATCCAAATGATATACCGAATATCACTGTCAGACTATTTCACACAAAAATTACAATCATTATGAATGATATAACTGAAAAAAAAAATGTTTGGTAAAGTATTAGCTTATATTTATACAATTGAATTTCAAAAAAAGAGGCTTTACCACATGCACACATTTAGTAACATTACATCCTAATAATAAATGAATAACCTCCGAACAAATTGATAAGTTTATATCCGCTGAAATAATTTCAGATAATGAAAAACTTAAAAAATTGATTATTAAACATATGCTTCATGGACCTCACAATGAAACAAGCCCGTGTCTTCAAAATCCAGAACATAAAATGTACAAAAACGATTTCCAAAAACCTTTGCTAATGTAACAACAATAACAAAAAATGGTTATCCTGTTATAAAGAACAGACAATAGTTCTGAAAAATCATGTTATAGAACTAAAAATAAGGACGAAATTTTAGTTATAATTCACTGGTTGTACCATATAACAAATTCTTGTTAATGGAAATATATAATGCCACATAAACTGTTGAATATATGTGCATCTATTCAGAGCATAAAAAATATCTATAATATATTCACAAAGGTAGTGACAGAGCATTTTGTAAAATCAAAGATTTCAAAATGATGATTGTAATCCAGAGAATCTCGACGAAATCACCAAAATTATGTTGATGGTAGATATCTATAGTCCAATGGAAGCAGCTTTGGCGATTCAAAAACATCCGATTTGTATCAGAAGTCATAAAAGTGGAAAATATGCCAGTACATAGAAAAACACAAAAATTATAAGATATTTGAAATGAGTAAATTGAAAGTGCAATAAACAATTGGCAAACAACCATTAAACAGCTTGGTTTGAATTAAATAAAATTGATGATTTTGCAAAATGCTTTTAAAGTACGTAATATTCCCGGAACATTATATATTTTAATAAGACAAAAAAAAATATGGCAAAAGAGGAAAAATAAAATGAAAAATATTAAATGGTAGATTGAATGTAGTTTCATCTAAAGATCACGAAAGATTTTGGTTGAAATTAATATAAATAAAATAAAAGCGTAACTTCATTTGAGATTTAAAAAATATGAAAACATAAATTACGATACATAAAGACACTGCTATGCAATGGGTTATTAGAAACATGATTTCTCAAATTATGGATATTTCGAAGAAGCAAGCACTGTTATGTTACCATTTCAATTGAGACAGTGTTTTCTGCTGTTTTTACTTTCAGAAAATATCAAGTGATAATGTATGGAATAAATACAAAAATGTTTTTACAGAAATTTTACGGAAAATAAAGAAAATCTTGCACTTTTGCATCTTAATAAAATATTTGAAACAGAGGACAAATCATGCAAATCATTTCGTTTGCCAATGTCAAATAAAATCGATTTTCATAACATTGATAATAGTGAAGAAATCGTATTATTGCAAATTTATGTTTGAAAAAATGTTTGTTCAATTAAATTATGATCAAAGAAATATTTCAAAATTTTTGTGAACAAACTCATAAAATGTATGTTATAGATGGTCCTGGTGGTTCTGGAAAAACATTTTTATACAAAACATTAATTTATTATTTTCTTTCTCAAAATAAAAACATTTTAATCAATGGCATGGACTGGAATAACTTCAATATTACTTCCAAAAGGAATGACCAGTCATAGAACTTTTCGTTTACCTTTAGATTTAAACAAAATCGAAGTCTCATTTTTAGTGAATCTGACAAAGAAAAATTACAGAAAAGAAGATTTAAATTTGGATGAAGCTTCTATGATTCCAAAAAAAGCTTTAGAAATAATTGATAAACATTACGTGATTATGTGATATCAAAATCCCTTTCGGAATAAACTGATAATATTAGGTGGGGATTTTCGACAAATCTCCCTGTTTGAAAAATAGTATGTAGAAGCATTATTATACGCGGAACTGTTAAATATCATATCTTTGGTCAAATTTCCATATTCTTAAGCTTATAATATAAACATGCGGTCATGTCATACAAAATTTTCAGAAATTGGTACTAAAAAATTGTGCGAAGGAAAAATTACAACATTTTTAAATTCGAATAAAGGAAAAGCAAGATGGCGTATTTCAAAAATTTTGGTAAAAAATTTCACTTTTCGTTAAATAGTGTAATACTTACTTCTCATAATGAATACACGTATTTTTTAAACAAAAAATTTTAACAACAACATGGATGATGAAGTAAAAATATTTATATGCATAGAATACTGCGCAATACACAGATGTTGATAAATCTGATGATAATATTTATATAAATTTTCCATAGAAGTATAATAACATTCGTGAAGATTACCACCTCATGAACTTAATTTTATTGGTGCCAATTGTTATGTTAATAGAAACTTAAGTATAACGAAGGTTTATGTAATGGTACACATTAAAAGTTAAAATTATTCAAGTACAACATAGAAGCTGAAATCATAACTTGGGAAAAATTGGAAATAAAGTTTTTTATACTAGAATTACTTTAAATACTGGATATTCATCTGCATCTTCGTTACCATTATTGTATATAGAAAACAATTTCCATTTAGTCTTAGCATTTGCAATGACTATTAATAACTCTCAAGGTCAAAGTTTGATAATGTAGGATTATATCTAAAAAAATTATTTCATACATTATATGTAGCATTATTCTAGATGTAAAACTCCTGATCAATTATTTATTCAAATTGCAAACGATAACAATTCAGAAATCGAAAACGATTGTTTGGAATGACATTTTTAACTAATAAAAAAACTCTTAGAATTCATTAGCACCGAGATTTTTTACATTAACAGTAAATAAATAATACATTAATATATTCAATGTACTACACTTTTTTAAAAGAAATAAATTCAGCAGGAATGGGATCCGGTTCAAAATTTGGTCCAAATGAACGATATGATTATTTACGGGAAGTATAATGAGAAAAATTATTGAAGGATTTATTAACTTCGCTACAAGAATACGATGAAAATGAATTAAATATATTAAATTCAAGATTGAAACTTATGAAATTTTTTAATGATGCAAATAGTTCAACATTTTTTCAAGTGTAGATGAAATTTTACTGATATAACTTTAAATATTCAACCGTATTTTTCTCGTAAAAAAAAGAGTCTTATATCTAAATCTTTGATAAATGATCCTGGGATGCTTATGTAGCATATATTTTGAATATTGCAACATGTATATCACATCACATTTTGATCAAAAATGATGAGTTAGTATTTACAATTTACGTATCTAATTAAAAATAATATAAATAAACACTAATTACAAGTTGTGTGTCCATTATAATTCGAGATCAATTAGTACATTGAAGGTCATTATTATAATAAAATTGATTAGTTTCGGGATACCACTGTATTATTTGTTATAATTTTTTTTTCTTGCCAAATAAATCATAATACAAATTTATATTACAAAAAAACGTCGGTGGGGTGCCGGTGGAGTGCGGGCGGTGCGGGGGATGCGGGGGGGGGGCGGGCATTCAAATATTTCAAATTCGATGTGAAAACGAAAGAATTTTACTCTTATTTTGGGGGGGGGCATTGCCTCGCGGGGGGGCTGCGGGGGGGGTGCAGGGGTGTGTCGGGGTGTGCATGGGGGTGCGGGGGGCAGTAACACAAAATAATTATATAATATAGGAAGATATATATGAATATATTGAAAAACATAAAACTTTAAACAAATCTTTTCATTTGCTACCTATCTATATCATCTACTTTCATATATATCTCATTGATGTATCTCTCCCTCTCCCTCCGCATGCACTTATTTAGCATGCGGTCTCCCCCACACTCACGCTTTTCAGTGCTTTTCCCATGCCCCCCACTCTACGTACTGGCCCCATCGGGATCCTGCATCTGGATGCGGGCTGGAAAAGCAGATCCCTGTTACCATCGGTCGGTATTCGGTGGCGCGGAACCCGTGTGGCGCAGTAGCAGTGCAGCCCCTACTACTACTCATTATGTCTGTATTTTATACAGAATCCAACACTGAATGGTTCATGTTCTTGGAGAACTTGATCATTATCTTTTACAGGTTTTAGAATACATTCAAAGCCTGTATATACAACTATTGGAACTCTCTCCTTGTTCTTAAAGTTTTCAAATTTCAACAAACTGTCTTCAGCATTTTTAGGCAGCAAAACATTACACTTATTCACTTGCATACAATCTATTTCATGAGATCTTAATTTATCTTTATTATTGAAATAGTGAAGGCAACGATCACAGATATGTTTTTTATGAAATTTCTACGATAATTGTGAAGAGACAAGACGAGATAAATCTTTAATCCACATATAATGGAATCGTGGAACTTGCAGACACATCAAATGTATTACCTTTCTTTTTGAGCATGAATACATTTACAGATACATCATTCTGTTTCTCAAACTTTGGTATTTGTGTGATAGATAATTTGTGTGAAATCAATATCATTGAAGTTCAATTCGTTCACATAAGCTTCATATTTTGAAACTCGCTGTGCATCCTTATCTACGGGATGTAAAGCTGATAGAATAGCCCATTTAAAGCATTTATTATCTTGATTTTGAACGTTGACACACACTTTTCTGTTTCGCATGAGCTTTGGCAGTTCAATGTACGAAGCAGCTTTCATAGGACTTAATTTATTCATATTTACAGTCAAGTTGAGAATAGCTTTCAAAGTCCAACCAGAGTCTCGTTCTTGAAACTCTTCCATATCACGCTCAATTGGTTGCTTAACGTTTTTCCCGAACCACTCTGTCAAGTCTGTAGTCATAAAGATTGATGCACTCTTTGTATTAAAATATTTCACTTTCACTATTTCTTTATCATCTTTTACAATTGCATATTCTGCAGCGAGAATGCAGTCCACCTTCAATGATTTATGCATTAGAAAATCAGCTTTAATTTTTGATACAAACATAGCGCATGAGTATTTCATGAAAGAGATTATATCAAGATGTTTTACATGACTAATAACACTGGTTTTAAGATTGTTTTTAAATGCAGATTTCGCATCGTCCCACATAACTCGTGAAATATTCTCTTGGAGACCAGCACCAACTTTCAATAGAGAATCATTTAACAATCGCCGTATACTATATAATTGTCCGCATGAGGTTTGACAAGTCTTTTTCTTATGAATATCCAAGCTTGGGGAATCAATCAATTCATTTAGTTCAATAATAGTTTTAGAGGATAAATCAATCCATCTCTGCAAGTCGTTAGAGTCCGCAAATCCCATCACGTACATTCTTTACACAATGCCACAACTCTTTTACAGTATCCACAAAATACATTGTTTCATCCATACTAAGTCAAAATTATTTTCAATAAGCTGTAATAAGTATATGCAGTATAAGCACTAAATTTTTGGAGGAGTTTGAAATACTCTACTTGTAAGTAGCTAAACAAATACTGGTTCTCGTAGTAGTGTGATTGCAAGAGATACTGAAAAAACAGAATAAAGTATTAGAAAATAAAAGTATTGCAATTGTTTAAAATAAAACATAAGTAATGCAATTGTTTAAAATAAAACATAAGTATTGCAATTGTTTAAAATAAAACATTATACAATGTTTACTTATATTAAAAATTTATTTTAAACGTTCCATTATTAACTGTTTGTAATAACTTTTGTATGATAAAACGGATCTGAAGGAGGTGCATGTGTGCTTAAAAATAAATCAATTAATTATTTTTTAATGAATTTGTTTAACTATATGGGTGATTCCACAGTAATTCCCCGATTCTGTGTATCTCTGTAGTCTTTGTACATGGGGAAAAAAACTCTCATAACAAAATTGAATATGCAGAATATCAAGTAAAATATTAATTTTACTTTCATAAATTTTCAAAACTATCCTACATTTCTCATTCTTCAAACTAGTTTACAATTTTCTAGGATCTTGTGCAAACTAATCAATCGATGTTTATTTATAAATTTTTATATAATTTGAGTTAGACCTCATCTCGAGATTTATTTTATATATATATATATATATATATATATATATATATATATATGTTAACAATATCTGATACATTGGGAGAAGAAGGCGCGCACAGTCATAGAAACCGGTTTACGACAAATAGCGCACATTGTCATACTCGGAGCAAACATTACGCAGGCAATCATATGACCACATGGTAAAAATACCACCCTGAGCTCTTCGTTGTAGCACATCTTGCATACGTATAGATTGCATTGTCAATAGAAATTAACAGTTGAGACTTATCTTCTTGTGATTCTGCATTCATTCGTAGCATCGAAACCGAGCATCCCAAGCTGCTAGTCTGTTTTTCCACTTGTGTAATATAACTTGGAAGTGTTATATTTTCCTGAAACAATTTAAAGAATACGATTAATTATTTTGATATAACTATCTTGATTCATTCAACAAAAAAAGGTTAATTCTTACCTCTTCTGATAATGTCATATGCTTTGCAGTCACATTGTTAATGAACTCCTGACCCTTGACCAAGCTAGCATAAAAACAGCTAGGGAACCACTTGGCGTGCTGCACCCTCGGATCATCCTTGGGGTCCAATTTTTCAAACCACCTCCGCAATGATAGCATGTAGTCTGGTCACCAGTTCCGGTGTAAAAGTATCCAGCATCTGCCAATTGCTCTTTTGTTTGAGAAAAGCGAGTAGATGGGTATTCACTGAAGGTTAGCAGCCTTGCTTCATAGTTAGCATAGTCTGGGAAGTCAGGTCTCCTGGGTTTACCAATACCCATACTGCTCAGCCAGTCCGTCGGAGGTAGTGGTTGATTATTAGCCATGGCCTGTCTGCTATCCCTATATAGTCCGCAAACGTCACGGCTACGTGGACGAGGTGTAGAGATCATGCTTGCATCGACGCCAATGGGCACGTTATCGCAGGGTAATTTCCTAATGAAACGACACCGACCACCCCAACGTTGATGCTCAACCATAGGATCATCTCCCTGCTCCCAACGACAGATCTCTGTGGAGCATTCAAAGCAACGCACTCTGTCTATTTGCTTGATGAAGCAAAAGCCTGCAGCTGCCAAGTCCGCTGGTCGCACGTGTTCTGAGGGCCAGTCCTTAAAGCTTTGCAATCTTACTTTTTCAAACCTGTTCGATTAACAGAAAAAATATAGAGTTAGTTATGATATAATTTTATTGCAATTGATTGTTGTAATCATTTAGAGATTTCCGTTTAAATTACCTATAGTCCATGTTGTCAGTATCATCAACCTCGTTGGATACAGGCTGGGAGACGGTGTTAGTGTACTAGAGGGTTGATCTTGATAACAATTCCCGTTAAAGACAAGAAGTAGAAATTCATATAAACACGAGTTAAAGAATTTAATAATCGTCGTAGAGATTATCGAATTGGATATATCGAATACCGATATATAGATGCTCGACACGGCTCACGTATATAGTGGTGAGAACAGAAGAGAGTACAGCTATATAGATATAACCAGTGCACGTAGAGAGAGGGAGAAGGAATATTTAGGGATCTATAGGGAGAGGCTATATTTATCATGCGGAGTGCAGAAGAGGGGATATCTCGCTGCGCTACTAAAGCGTCGTTCCACTACCAGCCTTATGCCATCGAGACTTTTTTACTCCCGCATAGCGCTGCTTTAGATGTTTCACATTAAAAAATAATGGTCAGATGTTGTATGCGTCTAAGTTCATAACGTCGAATCTAAAATTTTACTAGGTTAGGGCGCGCTCAGCACGCAGTTCAAGTTTAATATTATTAAAACGAGGGGCTCACTTTTTGTTTATCACTTTGTGAGAAAATTTTGAGTACTACACTTTTGATACTCAAAACCGTCCTACTTCATTATTGAGCGCCACCTACTGGCGGGTTCTCAAACTATACGCTATGTTATACCAAAAGCATCCGATTGGAGCTTCCAAAATTTTAAAATTTCCAAATGCGAGCTGCTTTGTTTTTCCAAAGCTTAAGAAAAAGCACAACAAGGCAGTTCCGTACCTCTACTGAACTCCTGTTTAGAGGTACTATATATGAAGATAAGATGAGATTTTATCGAGTAAATAGTAAGCACATTGAAATCTATAAACGGAAAAATTGTATACTCAATTTGATTAGCCTGTACGAGCGAATAATCACTCAAATGCCAGTTCCGCAATCAAACATGTAAATTGTACATGGGTTAGATATGCAAATTTAAAAAATTATTTAATTGAGCTTTTCGGTTTAGTTACTTGTTTTATATATTTATTTTTAAATAATATTTTTATATAATATATTTATTTTAGTTAAGAAAACGGATCCAGTAGTTGTAAATAATTGATTTTGTTATATGAACATTTTGAGGTCAGTTTTGAAAAAGTTACGGCGAAATCACCTATATCTTTATGTTAAATCATACTATTATAATAATTTGTTTAAGCCTTAACTAACTAAAAATGATTTATAAAATAATTACTTCTATTTCTGTTTGATTTGAAACAATCAGTCATGTATGAGTATAAATGATTTATAGACCGGGCGCTGGCCGCAGAAATAAGAGAACAATTTTTTACAGGCTGCCTTTGATACGGGTGATATCTATAGCCACAAGCTATAGATAAATGGACCTATTACGTTCCGCAATGTGTTACTTCATATATAAACAATAACTTCAATTCGCAAAAAATATAAGCTTCTTAAAACAACTTTTTACAGTCTGCCAATCGTTGCAGCATAAAGCTAGATTGCCAAATCCACGAAAAAGTTGAAGGTAGACGGTTTCCTCGAGTACAAGAGTAAAGCATACTAATGCTAGTTCTCAAAAAAATCGTGTAACTAAAAACAATTTTTTACAGTCTGCCAAGCACAATTTAGACTAATGTGTGCATGCGATTAACGAATTTTCACAAGGCAGATAGTTTCCGGATGTATAAAAAATTATGCTAAAAAGTTAATTAACACATATTTTACAGTATCTCGAAACAATTTTTTTCAGTCTAAAAGCTGTTTAAATATAAACTTAACAGTTCAAAATATTGAATAAAACGAAAGGCAGCCGAATTAGATGTGTACATCAAACCGCAAAACTATTTTTAATTAGCAAAAAAAAACTAATAACGATAAACAATTTTTTACAGTCTGCCATTGTATTACAACAATGTTTAGTTAGTAAAGAAACAAACTATTGAATGGCAGACGATTTATGATGGTACATCTAGCGTTAATTGTAACTTTGAATATTATGGAATCGCGCCGTAGGCAGGTAACGTAAGATCGACGGGGTCAGGTAAGGTTAGGTGCACTACGATATTCTTTGCATGCATCATAAGGCATGTAACCACGCACATTACGTAATTGGGATTCTGGCAGTTTATTCCTTAATATCAATTTTTTTCAAAAGTAATTTTGAATAAATTATCTTTTATAATTATTAATTTATATTTTAATAAACATCTAAAAACAAAGTTACTTTTTTGCGTGTAAAATATTCATAAATTTACACACAAAAAAGCTTCAAGTTTTCTCAATAATTCTGCAAATTTTCCCCTACACATTTGATGTAAAAAATGTATAATAATATAAAAAATGTAATTAAAAAAAAATTAATTTAATTAATATTCATAAATATATATAAAAATATATTTAAATTTATTTTCGACCACGATATTTTGAATTTCAAACTTTGTCCGCTTACGGTTAAAAGCACTAAAAATTCTATTGAANCTTTGATGTTAGGATTTTACTTGACAATATACATAAGTTTTTAGGAGGTTATCCTAAAAACTTGTTTAACCTTAAATCACCTTGTGTTATTATTAATATCACCAACCTAATTTATTTTCGCGATTAGAGAGAGCATTTCAATGCTCGTTCGAATTAATTAGTAAAACTCCCGCTTCAACAAATGGTGCTCCCAAAGTGATCGGTTTTGCGCGGCGTCACACTGGTGCTAGGTGTGGGGTGCTTTTCGACTCAATCGTGGAAAATAAGTTAATTAACAGTGTGCCTTTTGATTAATTCGTGAATTTTTTTTTTATTTAATATTAACCAGCAATGCACGTTATAAAAATTAAAAATAGAATTTTAAAAGGTGGTGATTTTTGTTTTGTGTTATGTTAAAGTGAATTTTAGAGTAATATTAAAATTTGTTTTATGAAAATTATTATTTTAGAGTAAATTTTTGAAATTGAAATAAAATTGAAAATCAGTTTAAATAGATCGGTGATATATATACAAAATATAGAATTTGNCTCGCGTAAATTTGAATATTAGAGTCAAAAATTTTTCTTCTTGGGTTTATGTTTTACTACAAATAAGTGAAGCAAAAGTTCAGGAAAATTGTTACAGATTTTAGCTTGAACGAGAGGATGACAGGAGTGATTTTTCCAGAAGAATCTAAAAATTGTGTGGACATTAAGTGCGAAAAATTTTTAAAGTATAAGTGTTTGTGAAAAGTGTAACTGCGGCTGTCGTTTCCCCTCTCCAAGTTTTCCTCGGTTTCCTTGGAGGCATAGGGCAGATGTCAGGGATTGCATAGCATAAAGGCCGAGGTTTACTTTATGTTATAGACAGCATAACTGTAAGTTTCTTTATTATTAATTACATTTGAGTGACCATAGGTATAAAATAAATTTTCAAATTATTCTAAGTAAAGGTAGTGACTGTGTTATGTCATCCGCCTCCACATAATGATCTAAATAAAAAGCGTTTAAAAAGAAACAACAAAATTCAAACTCTCCGAA
>VCDM03003198.1:0-31008 GCA_012977825.3 Pteromalus puparum
GGAAGAGAAATAGTGGCTCGTCGGGTGTCGAATTGTGTGATGATGATGCGGATCCCGCCACATCAGACCAATAAAATATTTTTTATTAAAATATAAATATTATTTAATACGAAATCTAATGGATTTATTGCATGGATTATGTCCAGGTTTTCAAGAGTCAAAGCGGAGATTCATTTTTAAAGAGTATGCCTTGCATTAATCCCACGAACCGTGCAGTACCGCACTGTAACTTTTTCAACCCCACATTCTTGGAACGACTTTTCAAAATGCGTAAGTCTACTACATTCTATGCTTAAAATATTCATTTCATGGATTAAGCTGCGAAAATGGTAAGTGTAGCCATACGAACAAATGGCGACGTGTCGTTCCAGGGACATTTTTGAATTTCACCAACGAGAAACATAGTTATATGCGGTAAAGGGGTGAGCAAAAAAGACAGTGGTGCCAAGCCCCTCTTTTCGCATATATCGAAAATCTAGATTAGTCTCGGCTGTCAATCTCTAAAACCACCAGTGATTCGAAGGCCGCTGTCGTATGGACCAACATCTCCTGCTGGAAAGCAGAACTGTGCGCTGCAAAACGTTTACCGCGCAGTAAAAAATGGCTGTGGACGTTAGACAAGATACCACGTCTACAAACTTTTCAAGACGCTATGCAAAATTACCATCTGATTGCTTCTTCATTCTGATACTTCAATCGTTGGCTGATTAACATTAACCCACTGCCTCCAAGTTATAATGTCGCCTCTATAACTGAAAAGCATATATCGCTACACCACCATATGGGTATCCGAGGAGGATATAGATAGAATATTATTCTTCTATTTATAGCAATGGATTCCAACTAGAGCACATGTCAAGTTGGCGAATACCATCTTAGCCGTCTAGCAATACCTTCGCTATTAGCTACTACGGAAGAGGAAGCACATGTAGTTTCTTTGAATTTCAACAGATACTTAAATGCATGAACGCGAGGATCAAGAAATCAAGACGAGATTTCTGCTTCGGCACGGGCAAAGAATTGTTGCCACGTTAAGAGCTGGACAGCTAGCATTCTCTAGACGCCTATTTTCTTATGGGCCAACATGGACCAAGTAAGTGTCTGATGATAATTTATAAGCCCAGCGTAGTGCATGCAAAGTTACTCAGATGGCAGGGAAGATCGAGTCGATGATTCGGTCATCGAGAAAAGCATGGAGGAAGTGAGAGTAAAGACAGGTCGTGTGATGCATTTATGGTAATAAAATCTCACGGTAATGTAATTGTACTAGAAATTTATTTGGAAACTTAAATAGGATTTCTATAGAGACTAAAGCACTCGAAAACCTAATAAGTGAACTGTGGAATATCCTTATTTTCTTAAAGTTAAATAATGTATTTATCATCTGATTATCAAGATTTCTGATTAAACTGCGTTTCAGTCAATCGATCTTCGATTAGTATTTAATTTTTTCAATAAAAAAATTTTTAACCAATTTATAAACAAATTAGAAATGGTCGGAATGCATTATTTTTACGGGATTAATTCTACGATACAATAAGACCTACATTACTATCAACTGACACATCTAATATGGTATTAACAACACAATGTAATATATTATTCATATCTAACAAATAGGTACCTTAACTGAAGATGAGTTTCATGCTAGTCCTAGCCAATTTCACCTCGTGAGCAGTTTTGATTTAACCTAATGTTAGGTTTGGCGCGTGATACGAATTCGCGAATTATTATAAATTAGATACGCTATTCTAAAAAATAACTGGTATGCCACCTGCGACATTAATCTAATTACACAATTAATTAAGCATTATTCATAAATACCTCAGAGCAGAGCTTTACTTCAAATATGACTAAATGTAGCGTAAGTGTCTAACCGCTATTTGTTCCTTTATAAAACTAGTTTATATTTCTGCACAGTATAATATTACTTAGTGCAAAGATAACCATTATACACTTAAGCGCCTCTTTGGTTTGAATATATTTATAAATGTTAGATAGATAATAAACTCACAAAGATTTATGGAATTGCGGTATTAGAACCATTGTAAGTGACTGGTCCAATTTAAGAAATGAAAAAATATATCTGTGGGCAGATATTTCGGATCGGGAGTGGACTTAATAATTTCGTAGTATTTGATTACTGAAAAAAAAAAATCTGCCCCCTGCCGCTACGGGAAAAGAAGGTTATTTGTATGGCCGGATCCTACTCTCTCCCAGAGCACAGTTCCTTATTATTCCGATCACTTAGGAGCAAGACTAGACGGCGGACGGTATCCGCTAAGGGCCGCGACGGCGGGCTGCCAGAGGGTAAAAGAGCGGGCACCAAGTGCGAGGGTAAAGACAGGCTGGCAGATCGCCTGTTACCATCGGTCTGGTATCGGTGGCGTGGGAGGTCGCATGGCGTGGTAGCGCTCTAGCCTACCTACTAACTGGAGTTGCCGTATTTTCCTCTACTGCAGCACTCCTTGACGGACTGACACTCACACACTGCATCGTAGCTGATATTCCGGAGCATCACTTCTATATACTTCTCGCACTGCATTAGAAGTAAACAAAGCACTGGCGAGTCTCGCTGTGAGCAGCAGATCTGCGAGCGAGATGGCGCTGAGCGGAGGCTGCTTGAAAACATATGCGCTTTTGATTAGCACACTAACACTGCTGTATCGCGTCGACGTGCTGCACTTATATAATACCTTTGAATAACTTGAATTGACCGAACGAGCGAAGCCGGGATGCAGCTTCAAAACGTAAACACAAGGCACGGTGGCGAGTGGCTTCGTGAACGTGTCACCGCAGACGCCAGTAGGTCCCCAGATCGACGCGCACAATGTATGCGCAGTCGTCGTACTCACTTGGCCAGAGCCGCGGACAGAGCAACGAACAGCTGTTCGGCGTCGCTTGGATGATAATGAAACTATTTTTTTTTGGTTCAAATTATGGAAAACCAAGACATAGTTGCCCTTTCTCTCATTATTTTATATCTATGTGCAAAGTTTCAAGTCGATATGTCAACGCATATAAAAATGGCATTTGAACAAAATTTTCAACATGCACACGCTGCAGCTACTGGTTTTTGTTCAAATGCCATTTGTTAACGCATTTAAATATTGACTTGAAACTTTGCATTGTGGTAGATGATTCCGAGACGAAGGGCAACTATGTCTTGGTTTTTGGTAATTCACCGTATTTATTAGTTTCCAACAATTTTCTACCGAGTACTCGTTTTATCGACTCGGTCGGTAAAAACTGGGTTTGAGACCCCCTTAAATCACTTTGCCGACAGGATTTTTGGGTATTTTTCTAAGTTTTTAGTGATAACACATCGATTTCTGAGTCTGGAGCGGGGTTCCAAGCACTTTGGGAAATAAGGACCAGTCTAATGAAGATTCAAAAAAAAATTCATTATCGTACGACCTTTTGTTACCTTTAAAATCAAATTGCAATTAAGCTTCCCGAAATCCTTTCGCCACGCCGGCCGAGCTCCCCCCACCACCGCGCCGCGCGGCGCGGGAAGCGGCGCCGCTGCGCGCGAAATTTGTGCTCAATTAATTGCTTGTTTCAGCTAAACTGAGCGACCTACAACCTTCGGAAAAAAATCTGTAATAAAGTATTACTTCAACTATTACTGTGCCAAATTTCACGCAAATCGACCGAATAGTTTCGTAATGGTTCAATAACTGAAAGTTGAGTATCTCGGGTTCTATTGGTCCAATCGTAATGATTTCTTTTTTTAAATTCATGTTTTTTACTGTGACAAGACATAAGTCTCGCACACGAGATCAACAAACACGGCGCCGAGTAAATCAGCTGACGCCAGCGAGCGCGCGCGCGCAGCGAACAAAGGCGAGTCCGCACGAAGCGAGGTGAGCGCGCGCGCGCACCAACCGAAAGGCCAGTCCGCACGAGCGTGAGATTCTACTAGTAACTCAGCGGCGACGCGCCAGGCGGCGCGAGCGGCGTGCCGCGAACACACCTATATAAGGCGGGCTGCGCGGCATAGCGAGGCAGTTCTACTCGAGCTGAACTCCTAGCGGCATCGTGCGCACACGAGGCAACCAGGAGTAGCCAAACAGCGCCGAGTCTCGTTTACGTGAGCACACGTAGCCGATACTCGACGTTGCCACCTGCTCCTGAACATCCATCCCAAGGGACTGGTTGTTTTTCCGGCCGCCGTGAGCGCCGTGAGCATACGGGGCTGAGAAAATAACTAAAGCCCCGCCGACGATTCCCCAGGTCGTGCGCACACGTCCTGGTGAAGCACCGGCCAACTCCTGCCTGTACAAAACCGACCACCCGCCGACCGCTCGGGATTCGCCTGGTCACTGTGAGCACACAGGACCAGGGGAAGAACGAGACGAGCGACCTCGATCCGTAGGGCCGTGCGCTCACGACTCCATGGACTCGAGGGATACCTAACCTCCGAAAACCCGTCGTTAACCCGAACCCGTTTCACCGTCCGAAACTCCGATACCACGTCCGTAAAGCCGATAACCGCACCGAAACCACGTAACTCCGACTACGTCGTGTTAATGTACCGTAAACCGCTATAGATTAAGCTAAACCGATTGTGAAGGCGAAATATTCTAAACCACCGCGATTTCGATTTCTGTTACAGATGGAGACTCATATTTGAATTATCACCTTGTTAACATAATTATTAGAATATATCTTTATTATTATTAATTGCATAAACAAGTCTCTTCAATTAACCTTTCCCCTAACCAAATCCTGGCGTCCGGCCGACTACTCAACACACAGGGGGAAACTCGAACCGTTACATTACGTACATTACAATGCGATCTCAAAATTGAAAACTAGCTGAAATACGTCCCTAGCAACGGGCATTTGTTGATAAAAATGTTGTTAAATATTAATTTGGAGAAAATTTCTTTTTAGCATTTAATGAGTACATCATTAGCTACCGATTCCAATTGGTTTCATTAATTTTCATAATTTGGCGCAAAATTCGCAGCTACTAAGTTTTTGGACAAATAATTTAGCAATAGGCTGCCATTTTGAGATAGGAAAAAATCCTTGGAATCATATATTCTACTAACCAAAAGACATCCTCCAGTGTAGTTTCAAATACGATTAAGCATTTTTTGCATTTGCTTTATCGATATGTGCATTTTTCAGTTTTTTTGCCATTTTTAACGAGTTTGCAATTAAAAAAAATTTTTTTGACCGCACTATCCTTGTAGAGAATTTAATTCTGAACAACTTTCATTTGATTACTTTTTCATGGGTATACATTTTTAATGGATATGTGGTAAAAAAGGGAAAAACGAATTAGAAATTTATTAGTTTTTTATTTAATGTTATTAATATAAATAAATGTATAATAAATTAGCGGCCTCGTTGGTATAGTTTAACGCTGAGTGAAACAAAAGGGTTCACATAACTAAAAAATATTTTGACCATTTAAATACATTTTATATAATCATACAGTGAACAACTACACCAAGTATTAAAATTTCACAACTTTTTAAGAGAACCACAAAATTAATCATTCATTTTCCGTCACTAATTAGTACATTTAGACAGATGAAAAACCGACACCATCTTTATTACGTTATTCTGCATACATGGATGCCGTCCACGAATATTATTATTAAACTAAGACACCAGTATCTAGGAAGCGCACTATTAGTCCAAGCAATAGGGAATTAACTTAATGTTAAGCTTGATGAAAAGAATAAGAGGATAAAAAAAATATGAGCGTATAGGAAATTAAATTTGAAATGAGTTTCTACTTTGACGATGAAGATCCTGAAACAGCAACACAACCTTAAAAGTTAACAAAGTTGAAAAAACCGGTTTTTCTTAAATAACTAAAAAAATATAGCTCTGATCGAAATAGTTTAAATAAGAAAGTTGTAAGTATCAAATGGATCTATCGATTTGCTTTCATGGTGTTTATCGATATCTCTAATTACTTT
Source organism: Pteromalus puparum (assembly GCA_012977825.3). Classification (NCBI taxonomy): domain Eukaryota; kingdom Metazoa; phylum Arthropoda; class Insecta; order Hymenoptera; family Pteromalidae; genus Pteromalus; species Pteromalus puparum. Next base: position 5,943 of record VCDM03003198.1, read on the forward strand.
TTGAGTTGTATAAAAACGTTAAAAATCGGGATATCGAGAAGTCGTTAACTATTACGTTTCTACGCTTGTTATTTTCTGTACGTAAAGCCCATTGCGAGCTAAAAAAGTTTTTTTTTTAATTGATAATATTAATTATTTTTTTAGATTTATCGATTTTTCGAAAGAAAGGTGCTCTCATAAATTTAATACATTTACATTTTGGGTGGTCCTGGAGTAACGATTCCGGGCTTATTTTCTTCTTAAAGACTTGTGCTATCATACTATTGAAGAAATATAGCGATTGTTTCAATTTTAAGGGTTAAAAAAGTAACGTTTCTCCAGGTAAATTTTACAATTTTTATTTTAGGGAAATGTCTTTGGCGGAAATCGATTACTGGCATGTTTCACGTATTCTCGAAAAAAAAATTTTTATCTGCAACCTTCTGGAGCAGAAATACTTTTTTTTTTTAATTCTCAAAGACGCAATAAACATTTTACAGAAGTGTGCATTATGGGTGTTAATGTTGAATACTTATATCTTCAATAAAAAAATAATAGAATATGTTCTATTGATATATACTGGTGGAAATCGAGTAACAAAGTGAAGCGCACGCGGCTGTCGAAGTGTGCGGCGGAGTGGGGGAAGCGCGGCTCGCTCGCTCGCACTGAAAACTGATTTCGGACTTCAAAAATGCTTGTGCTTATAAAATCTTCAATAACTCGGCTTCTGGACTGCGTACGGGAATCCTTTTGTACTTAATTTGGGGTAGCTCGACGAGATAAACACGAATATTATATTACTTCCGCCTCAAAAGCAAAAAAGACTCGGAAATAATTTATTTTTTCACATTTCCAATGTATTTAACTATTTAAGTAATTGTAATTATTATTTATTATTAAATGAATTTAAATAAATGCAACACATTAAGATAAATTTTAAAATTAATTTATTTATAGAGTTATTATAAAATATTTACAAAATAATTAAAATCCGAGAGCGGTGTATACGGGTACACATAGGAAATGTGAAAAAATATTGTAAATTATTTTTGAGTCTATTTTGCTTCGGCATCGGCCGTCGGCCACCCTGTACACGAAGACGCCATCCATAAATGATTTTTATTTACAACTTGACTATAATAGCCACTTTATTCTCTGAAAAGCGAAACTAAAGTAGCTTTTTATTGTCTTGTGTATTTTTGTCCCTCATTTGCCGGTGTAAAATTTTAAATTTTTTGAAAAATTTTTTAATTTTTGAGAAATTTTTAATTTTAAAAAAATTTTAAAAATTTAATTTTAGAAATTTTTGAAAATTTTATTTGTATTAACTCAAGTCCCACTTTTGAAGGGAATAAAGTGGCTACACAGTTAAGTTGTAAATAAAGTTCTTTATACAAGACGGGAATAAAGTCGATTATTCCCAACCCACCCGTGGGAATAAAGTGGCTACACAGTTAAGTTGTAAATAAAGTTCTTTATACAAGACGGGCATAAAGTCGATTATTCCCAACCCACCCGTGGGAATAATCATCGACTTTAGTTCCTTGCTGCATAAGCTATTATACCTTCGTACCAAAAAACACGGAATGAACTACCTAGATCTCTTAACCGGCCGCCCTGTACACATAGACGCTGTCCTCGTGTCATTAATTTTCTTATACAGCAAAAACCATGGAGCGCACGACCTAGATGTCATCATAGGCTAGCCTTTACACCTAGACACCACCCTCGAATGATTTCTTCACTTAGACACCGAAAAACACGCTACGAACTACCTAGATTTCGGCATCAGCCACTCCGTACACCTAGAAGCCCTCCTCATATGATTTATTCAGCTACACAGAAAACCACGAAGTGTACTACCTAGACCTCAACATCGGCCACCCCGTACACCTAGATACCGCCTTCGAAAGATTTTTCACCTAGACACTAAAAATATTGGTACGTACTATTTCGTTATCAGCCACCTATACATCTAGACGCCGTTCTCGTATGATGTATTTACCTAGACATAAAAACTAGATATATGTGTGATCAGAGATTAGTAGAGAGATCGCCGATGCCGTGTTAAAAAAGCGTGCCGAATTCGATCATGACGCCACTTGCGGCGAACGACCGAACCATACGCATCTAGAAGGAGCGGAGGAGAGGTAAAGTAGGGGCGGTCGTACGCATCTAGCTTCCCCGCCAGCGGCAGAGGCGGAGAAGAAAGGAGGAGAGAGAGTTCACATGTGGTGGCGGAGCAGAAGAGCGGAGAAATGACAAGCGCGGCGACGTCGCGACTGGCGACGGTTCGCGCTTCCGCAGCGGTCTCATGGTTAATAAATAACCATAAATTTATGAACAATCTCAAAATTCTAATACAGGCTATCTCAAAACTCTAGTACAGGCTAAACCCTAAACCCTTAATGGGGCCAATGATCATATGTAAGTTTTGAGTATAACAACGTTGTCTTATCGGTGGTCGTGATGGCTAAGGCGCGCGCTTCGACGAGGGCGCTTGTCATTTTGCCAGAGTTCAAATCCCCAACGTTTAATATTTTTTTTTGTTATCATCGTTGTCATTGTGACAATTATAAGTTATTGTGTGACAACTATTATATGTTTAGTTTAAAATAATTTTAATTTTGAATTATTATAAGTTTAATAATTATCCATATCCATATATACATACAAAAACATGTAACTCAATTGTTTCACTTTATCGATCTCGTTAGCATGTATTTAGATTTTGTGAAGTACTAAATGATGTCCTTTTTTCTCCTTTTTTTTGTAATTATTACAATTATATATAATTATTGCAAATACAAAGTGACTAGGCTTTGACATTACCGAAATCAAGTATACTTTTATACTTTTTACAATGTATTATTTATATAAAGAATTATCCCTTGATAAGTTTGTTATAATATTTTTTTATTTGTAATACGATTGAAATTAATGTTATATAAGAACAAAATTTTATTAGTAGACGTATAATTGATTGAGATTATAACTTGTAAATCTTTTATGTACAATGTGATGATTTTATCGATTATTCTTATAATCTTATCTTGTCGGGTGCTGTGAAGGTTAAGACGCGCCTTCCCATTTTGCCAGAGTTCAAATTTCATTTTGCTTCCTCCTAGAGGAAGCTTTGTAATAGTAAAATGTCCAACTCCGTCTAAACTTCTAGAAAATATGTTTTGGTGCATTAGAAGTTCGAATCATGCGTTTTTAGAAAATATCCGTACGGATGGATGTGTGTGTATGTACGTATAACACCGTCATATTTATGGAACTACGTAGTGAATAGTAATAAAATTTGGCATGCATTGATGTTTTCTGATTCTGTATTAGTTAAAAAACTTTGTTTTTATTTTAACGATTATGGCCATTTTTATGGCCATTTTTTTATTTTGGAAGAAAACATTTTCGTTTTTTTTAATGATATAATATATACAATAAAATCAGCTGTAATATCCTTGAAATTGATATCCTTTTTTGATTAATGTTGAAATTTTGGGATAAGATAGTTATTTTAGAAATCTCGGTTAAGTTTTTTGCGCAGCTAATGAAACCCATTAGTTTATAAGATATTAAGGTCCCAATTTTTTTTCTCACCCTGTGTAACTAAAAAATATTAAAAAATAGTAAAATAAATTAACAAATTCTATATTGTAATTTTATAATCTAAAAAAAGGAACTGTAAATCATTTTGGAGAAAGCTACGTGCCAATGAATTGGCAGCAGTTTTTTTTATTTCATTCATTTTTATTTCATTCTTAATTGTATAATATACACTTAATAGATATATGTTAATGTATTAAAAGTACAAAGATAATAATTAAAATTTCTTTTTGTCGAATAAATCTCATAGATGTATATATAAACAGTTTTCCACACCACCTGGCGGTACTGTTTCAGGCGCGTTGATTTTTTTTGTTATACTTTCAATAACTTCATGAGAAAAAATAGTAATGATATATGATTCAAGGACATGTTTGAATTAAATAACATTACATTATTTAATTTAATTTAATTACGTGCAGTATAAAGTTACATATAACAAAATTATTAATTAAATTACATGTTTCGTTTCTATTTTTATAAAGAACATGTTTAAAATTAAGTATATTGTCATCTTGTTGTAAAAATTACAATAACTATAATTTAAATAATTTTAAACATAACTGATAATTAAAATTACAACAGTGATTTAAAAAAAGTAAGGGGGATTTCAACTCTGGCGAAATGGGAAGCGCAGACGCCTTAGCCATCACAGCCCCCGACAAGATAACAGTATAAAAATTAAAACTTGCATATGATTATAATTACAACAATAAAGGAGAAAAAAGGACATCATTTAGAACTTCACAAAATCGAAATGCATGCTGACGAGATTAATAAAGTGAAACAATTGAGTTACGTGTTTTTATATTGTATATGGATAATTATTAAAATTATAATAATTCAAAATTAAAATTATTTTAAACTTAACATATACTAATTGTCACACAATAACTTACAATTGTCAAAATGACAACGATAATAAAAAAAAAATATTAAACGTTGGGGATTTGAACTCTGGCAAAATGGCAAGCGCGCTCGACGAAGCGCGCGCCTTAGCCATCACGACCACCGATAAGACAACGTTGTTATACTCAAAACTTACATATGATCATTGGCCCCATTAAGGGTTTAGGGTTTAGCCTGTACTAGAGTTTTGAGATAGCCTGTATTAGAATTTTGAGATTGTTCATAAATTTATGGTTATTTATTAACCATGAGACCGCTGCGGAAGCGCGAACCGTCGCCAGTCGCGACGTCGCCGCGCTTGTCATTTCTCCGCTCTTCTGCTCCGCCACCACATGTGAACTCTCTCTCCTCCTTTCTTCTCCGCCTCTGCCGCTGGCGGGGAAGCTAGATGCGTACGACCGCCCCTACTTTACCTCTCCTCCGCTCCTTCTAGATGCGTATAGTTCGGAGAGAAATACGTGCGGCGGCGCTAGCTTACGGCTGCATATCGCCTGGCACGCTTTTGCCTACCTCATCGGCAATCTCTCTACTAATCTCTGATGTGATCAAATCAGTGATCCCGCTGGCCTGTACAAGTATATGGGAAAACAATATGTGCGGCTAACTTCATGGTTGAATATTGTTGAGCTGAAGAATCCCAAACGGATTCGAGCATTTTTGTTGAGACATGCATGTTTATTATAAAAAAAGAGCTTCTTTCTTGCTAATATATCGATTGAAAATCATAGTTAAGCATACAAATATGACTATAATATGAAAAATTCTTACGAAAATAATGTGCGGAGATCTGTGCATTGATCTTTGAAGAGATTTCAGCACAGATCTTTGCATGGATCTCTGCACAGAATTTAAATTTTTATTTTAATTTTATCAAAATAAAATCAATTGAAATTCAATTTAATTCAATTTAAAATTAATTTTTATTTATCAGATATTGCAAACTTTTCGTTCAAATCACATTATTAAAATATAAAAACTTTGGAGTTCTCAACTACAGTTTTTGCTTCCTCCTAGAGGAAGCTTTGTGATAGTAAAATTCAGTTTCGCTAAAACTTCATAAAAACATGTTTTGAGATGGATTACATCCCATAAACAAGAAACAAGACCTCATTTCTACGACATACATCATAAATGGTAGAATCTCATTACGTGTATGAGAACCTCGAACGTGAAAATAAGGTATTTAACTATTTTCAGGCATCCAATATAAATTTAAGATTTTATCCGTTTAACAAGTGACAAGGTTACGACCTGAACCGGTATCACATTTTACTACTATTATAGCACTATGAAGCGTACACTGCATCTATGGAATGCTTATTTGTGTCATAAGAAGTCCATTATTTTACCGCATATAATTGTAAGAGTATGACAAATAAACAAACGACAAGACCTCGTATCTGCGACCAAAATAAAAATCAATATAGTGGTAAAATATAATTGCGTGTATGTGATCGTGATACATGGAATATTTAACTAATACTTTTAGGCATCAGATGTGATATTGGGATTATATCCAATAAACCGGCTACGAGACCATATTTCTATGACCTATATACCGTTATTGGCTTTAAACTGAGTTCAGACATCGGATATGATTCTTAAGATAATTTTCGAAAAACAGGACACAAGACCTTATTTCCACGACCTGAATTGTTATTAGCATTCAACTACTTTCAGGTATAGGGTATGATTTTGAGATGATATCCGATAAACGAGCGACGAGACCTTATTGCTTCCTCCTAGAGGAAGCTTTGCAATAGTATTGTATAATTTTCAGTTTCACTAAAACTTCATAGAAACGTGTTTTGAGATGTTTGCAGTTCGAATTACGTGTTTTTAGAAAACGTCCGTATGGATATGCGTGTGTGTGTGTGTGTGTGTGTGTGTATGTGTGTGTGTTTGTGTGTGTGTTTGTGTGTGTGTTTGTGTGTGTGAGGATGTGTATGTGTGTGTATATATACCACAATATTTCTGAAATTATTTCGTCAATTTTAATAAAATTTGACACGCATATCTATTTCTGGATTTTAAATTCGGGAAAAAAGTTATTTTTTTATTTTCTTAACTATTTTTCTTTTTATGGCCATTTTTTGATTTTTGAAAAACACTATTTTGCGTTTTTTTTTTCTTTAATCATCCCACTCTTGTACAATTTAGCTAAAATGCATTCGAAAGATAATAAAATGACCTACTTGTTCCCGTTTGCTCCTCGGGATCGACCGCTGCGTTCGGCAGATAACATGAAAAAGGTCTCCGAAACTAAACAGCATAACCTCACGAAAAAAATCATGTTTATGGTTGACGTGTCAAACTATATTTCGTCAAAATTTCTAGTGATTTGACTACTTATTTTTCAGTAATAAATCGAAAACTAAAAAAATGAGTTTTTTGTGCCTCAATTACGAGCGTAAAAAGGCCTTATTGCACTTGAAATTTGGAAAAAGGTAGACATTTTATGTATTTTAGCTAAGTTCATTTCGCAGCTTTCAAACCCCTATGGTTCTTAAGATATCAAGGTTTAAATTTTTTGTTTAATTTTCTAATTCATACTATCTCTAAAACGATGCAGTCAAATGCTTCAAAATTTTATTTGGTGATTCACCATAAACAAAGCTATCTGCTGTTAAAATTTTAAACGATTTCGTTGAGCAGCTCTCAAGTAAAGAGCTGAAATATAAAAACCGATTTTCCTCAAAAGTCAGGATGATCTGCTCCTCCAAGAACTAGCAGAAAAATGCTGATAAGTTGAAAATCAATCGTAATCCAATTTCCGCGCGATGTTGTTGCTGTGACAGCTTGAGTAAGACGACGTGAAATACTTCAATTCACTTTTTTTTTTAAATTATTATTTTCATTGCCACACATTTCTCCTTAGCAACTCGTGCGCTACTCGTTAAGAAGGTTCACCACTAAAATCATTTTCTTATGAAATTAATGAAACTTTGCACACTGCTTCGTAATGGTTTCATCCATACACACCTAAAATTTCAGATCGATCTGACGTCTAGAAGCTGAGATATGAGGCCTCAAACTTCGGGCGTTTAACACGCGATCCCTATGCTGGGCCCGCGCGAAACGTACATTTTTGTTGATTGTAGCCGAAAGCTTCTTACGATCTTGTTGAAAAACTAAAGTAAGGTTAAGGACGATATTACGAATCTTTTGAGACCTCGTGAGCAATGATCTGACGTCTAGTTCCCGAGTTATTGTAATATAAAGTAGGTTGTCGTCAGCCGCGCGCACACGCATACTAGCGCCGCCGGTGTGTACGTGTGAGTCTCTCGCTCACCGACGCGGCGCGCCTAACGATGTATGCGTGCGGCCGGTAGAGGCGCGTTCAAAACTCTCTGCGCTGCGGAGAGGGGGACGCCATGCGGAGAGAGCGCAGAAGCGAGCGGAACTTTTGGCAGGGACTGTCGGTGGTGAACCTCCTTAATGTTTCTCTTATATTATTGTCATTAATACTCATGACGCGTGGGGTAACGACTTTTGAGTCTTTATATTTATTCCTCGCGTGTGCTTACCTTCTTACGATTTCTACATATATATGTCTTCAAAATTAAACGATCGATTCTGCAACTTCGCTATTTTAGAGATTTTGATCGGATCTTTGTTTATTATATATCTTTTGCTATGAGAAAATCGCTTTTACAGCAAAATAATTAAACTTGGAAATATTTAAAATAGCATTCACATACTGTATTTTAAAACAAATTATTGTTATTGGATTAATAAATTTAATTGGAGAAAGCTACGTGCCAATGAATTAGCAGCGGTTTTTGTTATCATCTAGATTATAACACCTATGCAGTCTGTCATTATATTAATTTTTTGCTTTCGAGAATATTCTGGAAATTTAAAGGAGATGGTCCTAATTTTGTGAGAGATCCGTGCAAAGATCTGTGCAAGAATCTCTGCAGAGATCTATGCACAGATCTCTGCACATTATTTTCGTAAGGAAATTTAGATACAGTAATGTAAATATTTGTATGTATTGAATTAAAAATTCGAAAGCCCAATATAAAAGTAAATAGTGTCGAGGTCGCCGCAGGCTTCTTAAACTAGCCTCTGCGGCGCTACCGTGCCACTTAATGGCGGTGAAGATGCCAGGCGAGGAGAGAGGGGTGGTGGGGGGCTTTTGAGATTTTCAAAATTAACATAAAAATGCCAGAATTCTACGTTATTCGGTGGGGAGCCATGGNAGATATACGAATGTTTATACGCTAATGCCTGCATGACCGCAACCACGTACAAACGCATCCCTATTGAAAATTTTTTGCAAGATCTGAGATAAGATCTTACATAATATCTGGTATAAGATCTTGTCCAAGATCTCCTACAATATCTTATCATCGATTTTCAACCACGAACTTACGTAAGATCTTACATAAGATCACCTACAAGGTCTTACGATCATAATAGGGAAAATCATCTTTATGCAACAGTCATTTAAGTTCTTTCATAAGATCGTGTACAAGATTTAACATAATATATTATGTAACATCTTTTACAAGTTTTTACATGAGATCTTATATAAATTTTTATATAAGAACTAATGTTTCAATTAGAAAAAAATTTTTTTTGATAATTGACTCAAGATCTTACATAAGATCTCGCATAAGATATTGAGTAAATAATCAATAAAAAGTTTTACTTTAAGTGTTACATAAGATCTTATATCAGATTTTATATAAGATCTTATGTAATACATAAAGAGAAACGTCTTCATTAATAATTTACTTAAGATATTTTGTAAGATTTTATGTAAAATCTCTAGTGAATTATTATCAAAAGAGTTTTTTTAAGTGAAACATAAATTCTTACATAAGAATTTATATAAGATTTTATGTAAGAACTTGTAAAAGATCTTACATAATATCTTATGTAAGATCTTGTACGCAATCTTGCGTAAGATCATAATTGAATATTTGATGAAAATAATTTCCTTTATGATGTGCATAAGATCTTGTAATATAATGCAAGATCTTACGTAGTTTCGTGGTTGAAAATCGATGGTAGGATCTTGTGTATGATCTTGAACAAGATCTAATACTGGATCTTTTGTAAGATCGTTCGTAAGATCTTATCCTAGATCTTGCGAAAAAATTGTATTAGGGATACAATGTAAGTAGTAGGGGCACGTTATCGCCAGACGCCTGTGGGGGAGGGTGTCTGGCGCCAGACGTCTGGTGGCAGGATTTTCGGCTGCGGCGCGGTACCGCCGGATGGGGGAGGGTGAGCTCGGGGTCTGATGGAGGGGATTTTTGGGATGCGGCGCAGTATCGCCGGATGGGGGAGGGTGAGCTGGGGGTTTGTGGAGGGGATTTTTGCGTGCGGCGCGTTACCGCCAGACTTGGAGGAGGTTGAGTTCGGGGTTTGTGGAGGGGATTTTTGCGTGCGGCGCGTTACCGCCAGACTTGGGGGAGGTTGGGGCCTGGGATTTTCGTCGGAGGCCCGTTAGCGCGCGTGAAGAGGTGTGTCATGGTATCGCGCGGGGTGTTAGTTTATTGCAAATTTGTTGAACAATTTATTGTAAATAATGATGAAATATGGAAAGAGATTGTGTTTTTTCTAAGGAATCCGTTATGAACAATTGAATGTTTATTTATAATAATTTATAATAATTTATTTGTCGAAAGTTGTAAATTTTTGTAGTGGATATCCGGAGTTGTGTATAGTGAGAGCGTTTGTGTTGGTGTCCCGCTGTGAAGAGAGAGGTTGACACAAGTTTCCGTGGGAAAAAATCCCGGGAGAGATGCGCACGTGGAGGAAACGGAAGGAGATGATTGATTTGTTAAGTGGATAAGGATGTTTTTTTTTTTAAATAGTGGAGGACAGGGTGTCTGTTGTAAATAAGGAAATACGTGTTTCGATAAGTGTTTTTTTTATTTTGAGACAGATATATAGGATTACATGAATATAGTATAAGAAAAGTGTACACATGATTATATATATATAAGTAAAAAAAAAGATATAAGTCGCACACACACACACACACTTGATATTTTATTTACAATGTCGGTTTTTTGGTTTACAGGTTTGTTTGCAGTTGGTACAGATAATTCTTTTATTTACATGTTTGTTATTATGTTTGCGTTTTTTGAATTCGTTGGTAATATTTACAATTAGAATGTCATTGAGGCGGGTATCTGTTGAAAATATTGTAAGAAAATTAGAAAGAGAACTACCACGAGAAAGATGAAACAAAAAACTAATACAATAATGAGCGCAGACGTCAGAATCGATGCTCTGCAGCTGTTGGATGTTCCAATCGTAGAGACTGCAATTTCGTCTAAGTCGATCGATGTGACCCGGGTGTGAGGGGGGTAGTCCATAGCTGTCAAAGTAAACTCCTTGTCCTGTGGTGTCGATGAAAATCGCAACCCAATGTGAGCCAGGCTTTGTGCTGTCATCTGTGTTAACCACAATTGCACACGGCTTCTCCAGGACGAATGGTATTTGGTCTGCAGGGAAAACACCCACTGTCGTCGCTGGAAGGTTTTTGAGTGCGCGTAGAATCTGCAGAGAGTTCATCGCTGACGTTGTCGTAGTGATTCTCCTCAGCTGGTCTGTATTCCCCACTACTAGCGCCGCTGACAGTCGTGGTGGCGGGGGACACTGGTGCCGTGGATTCACAGGATATGTTTAGAGTTTTTAATTTTTCACAAGCTTCGTCTACTTTATCTAGGCCCGTGTATTTCTTTTTACTATCTGGAATGTCTTTTGAGTATTGATGGGTATTGGTATGAACTTCGACGGGGACCTGTAGAGTCTTCATGATCCACAGGCGTAGTTTGTATACGTAGCCGAGAGCACAAGTGAAATATTCGCGTTTTTTTCCGTGAAAGAAGCAGTAGTGTTCGTTTACGCGTGGTAGATTTTTGAAAGATGGGCAGCTGAAATCTTCCAAGTTGATTATGTGTCGGCCGAGAACGTTTTCTAGTAGCTTTTGTTTTTGAGCACCGCGCACATATATTCGTAGTGCATTACTAGCCACTTCACGAAGCACTTTGTATACACGATCCATGTCCGCCTCACCGTCGAACCATTCGATGCCATGGTGGTAGCACGACAGATATGTGTTTGTGGCGAGTATGCCTTTTTGTATAATGTCACAATCGTATGACGGTGGTTTTATGATCCAGTGTGCGATGAAATTGCAGTCAAGTCCCAATACGGCAACCTCCTTGGGTAGAAAGCTTCCGTTTTTGTCGTGAAATGCTTGTATATCTATTACATAGTCTGTTTTCTCCATGATGACTAGAGTGCGAGTGCGCTGGGGGCGAGAGTTGCGAGCGGACTGTCGTATGGTGTTGCGGAGGCTGCAGGCCCTTCCGTTTTTTTCCACTTCTCTCTCTCTTTCGAGGGCTATCTCCCTCTCCCTCTTTCTGGGGTGCCGCTGTGTTTGTGTGTGTGTGTGTGTGTGTGTGTGTGTGTGTGTGTGTGAGTGAGTTTACGAGTTATAGTCTATGACGACTTGCCTTGCTGCATCTATTTCTAAAACGTTGTCAAATTCTGAATATAGTATGCAGTTTATAGTTTTAGTTAATGCTTTTTCGAAGCGAACTTCGATTCTGATGGATCCGTTTTTCACGAGATTCCAGTGTCCGGCGTAATGAGCTGATAGATCAGGTGTGAGATCGAATGCAAAAAGACAATAACCGTCGGCGTATTCATTGCGATCGATATCGTTGCCTTCGTTCATGTAATGTATGCCAGTGCCTGAGAATAACGTGTGATAGGCTTCGACGTACATGGGTGCGTTCTTGTCAAATTTTGGCTGCAGTGGCTTGCTCGGTATTTGAGTGCCGTCGACATAGAGGGATAGAAAATTGATGGAAAAGTTTTGAAAATTGAATGGGTTTTTTGTCTTGTCTCCGTTGAAACCTATGTTGTCGACAAAGCCAAGAATGATTCTCTTGGGTAATTGGCCGAGTATGACATTTTCTAAAGAATCTCCGATTATGCCACTGTGCATGGTGAAGGTTTTTACTTCTACACGCGTGATGGGGTATTTGGCTGTGGCCGTTGACAATGTCTTGGCGTGTGCTATGAGAACGGCTGGTGAAATTTTTACACGGCGTACGAGGAGTGTAGCTTCGGCTATATGCACAGAATACTCTGTGGTTGATGCGTTCATGAGACAGAATGCGTCTTTCGACCGTACGAGTCTTAGACGAACTTCTACACCGTTTATAAGAAATCTATCTTGATTCATTATATCGCAGTGAAGATGTCCGAGAAGATCATATTGTTTACCGCCCGCTAGACATGCCTGTCTTTCCACGAGGCCTGTATTTTTCTTATTATCACCGCAGGGCTGTTCGTCCATAGAGCCCGCCACATCGGCCGCCCATAGCGCGGTGGTTAGATGAGAATTTTTGGCAGCGGGGCCATAATTAAGAAGAGTTTCCAAGTATGCTCTATAGGGATATGCGTTATTGGGCGGTGAGACAAGTTTTTGATTTAAATAAACATCAACTTGGTTGAANTAAATAAACATCAACCTGGTTGAATATCAAGTGCAAAAAGTTGTTTACTGGAGCCACAAATTTGTCGGTCGCCTCCGTCAGCGGTGTTATCTGCACATTGACTTTTATCATAGTATGTGCGAGATCTAAATAATCCTCGTTTTGAGCATTTATGCAAAACTCTATGGGACTCTCGTCGCTCAACGACGACACGGGTTTGTAAGATACCCATCTGCTTGATTCTATGGCCGTTTGTGTAGGAGGTAGGGAAAACAAGTCGAGCTCTGTTTTGAGGCACGCTTCCGAGTNTGGCACGCTTCCGAGTGACTGTACAAAAACGACATTTTAACGTTAGAATGTTAGCCGAAAATATCTCGTGTTTTTTTACTTTGTCTTGCCTTCTTCTTAGACTTTCTTTTCTTTGACAGTTTTTTCTTCAAGCGTTTAACTGGCTTTGCACGACGTCTACGTAGACTCTTCTTCTTTGTCTTGCGTTTCTTGGATTTTGTACCGCCAGTAGATGAACGGCGTTTCTTTCTCCGTGACACGGTGTGTCGAGGCCCAAGCGCGAGACGAGACTGAGCAGGTCGTTTAGCGTGCAGATGATTATAGCCAGAGCCTTCCATGATTTTTGACAGCTTCTCTGTTGCTTTTCTCTTGAGGTTATGTCCTGATTCGTTGAGACGTGTTTTGAGTGAGTCCTTAAACGTCATGTTGTTTTCACCGACGTCTTCGTGTATATTAACACCAGCTCGTAAAGCTTCCTTACCAACGGCTCGAGCGCCTTTTGCAAGAAACGGTAAAGCACTGCGGAATATTCCAGAAAACCACGAGCCCAAACCATGACCACGCATCCGAGGCGAGCCGACGTAGACGTGATTTACACCACGGCCCCCGCGGCCCGTTTGATAATCGTAAACGGTGTAAAAACTCATTTTGTAGAAAAATCACTTAGTCTGCTCTCTTAAAATGCAGTGCTATGGTCAGCGTTCCAAACTCGAATGGTATGGGTTTGCCGAGTTGATCTCTTATATCTATGTCGATTGTTTGAAATCTATTTACGAGCATAGGCACATGGTGAACTGGCGCAAAATTTTTCACGACGGTGGTTCCAAAATCGAACTTTCGGGCCTCTATATTGACTATCCGCAAAAGTGGTGCGTGTGTGTCACCGACGATACTGGGCTCGCAGAGATTAGAGTAGACAAATAGTTGATCTGGCACGGCTCTTGCAAAACTTGCAGGCTGTGTGCCTACGAGACGTAGTTGATAATTATCTATTTGTTCGCGCGTCTCTGTGGGATTTACACCAAACTCAAAGCCGAGTATGCGCTGGACAGCAGGCGACAAATCGGGTGATCTGCACAGCTTTACAAGATTATTTTTCGCGAGAAAGCCTATAGATACAAAGCCGCCTCGTTCGTTGTAGAACAATTTCATGCATAGTTCCTTTCTACCGGGTAGTGTCAATGCGTCGTTTATTGTGTCAACGAGACATTGCATAGTAGTGTATGTACCATGTTGAAAGTATCGGGGTGTTTCATCATCATTGCCATACTTGAGAATGCAGTCCTCGTGGCGTAGATGAAATGTTGTGCATGGAATGTGTATTTCTGAAATACCAACTAACCATCGCCCGTAAAGTTCAATTTCTTTGGGCAGTCGTGTCGAAAAGCTTGTAGTTGTGTTATTAGGATAGTACTTTGCACTGCTGTTGCTCGGGAGAAAGATGGTAAATTCCGTTTGATTCATTGTTTTTAAATATTCTTCAAATCTGCAGCTGATATCCAAGAGTTGAATTTTTCGGGATAACCGACCCAGCTGACGAGATACTGTTTTTTCTTGCCTTTGCCTTTGGTGCGTAAAATTTTATCAATTTTAAATTCTTGCTCTTTGACGCGTTTCTTGTGCACAGCAGACAGTTCTTCGGGATAGAAAAACCCCTCAATTTCTTCACCTTGTAAGTCGCACAGTTTGTAGATAAATAGAGCTTGTCTTTTTAAAACATTTGTAATTTTAAACACTTCTTCACTCCATGATTTTTCAGCACCTTTTTCAAAAATATTCTTTTCTCGACTAATGCGCACATACATGCCAGTCTTGTATTTCGGTCTTTTACGAAGAGGCTGTCTCCGCATAGCGCGTTTAACTAAATTTTTTCGCGCTTTGTGCGCGTTATATATGGTCACACTTGCTGGCTCCATTTTAATCGTAGAGTGCGGTGTTTTATTGTAAGCGTCAACCAATAGCTGTAAAACGTCAATGTATCGTTTTGTATTTTTATGTGTAAAATATCTGTACATGCGTTCTTTGAGCGTTCTGTTGAATCGTTCAACAACAGCGGCTTTCACATCAGGGTTGCTTACAACACGAAAATAAATATCGTTATCTTTGAGTAACTTTTGAAAAGTGCTACCGACAAATTCCTTTCCACGGTCTGTCTGTAGTATGTGTGGTTTCCGGAGACTGGTGTCGAGAATTTTTTTAAACGCTGTTGAAACTGCGTGTGTTGTTTTATCGCGTAGGGGCTGAACCCAGACAAACTTGGATAGAACGTCAATCACCACTAAAATATAGCCAAAATTGTCATTGTACGACTTTAAAGATGTGAGCTGGATGAGATCGGCTTCCCAAACATGATCTATGCCATTCGCGTTGTAGAATAATCGCGGAAATTTTCGTCGAATAGCTTTGTGAAGAGTGTAGGTATCGTGTTTTGTGAGCCACTTTTTGATCTTGTCTGCAGAAAATTTATCTTTATTTTCACGAATAAGATTCCTAGCTCCGGAATAGCTGGCTGCATGTCGGGGGTCAAAGTATTGTTTTTCCAAACGTTGATTCATAGTGCTTTTAGCCATTTTTTAGGTGATTTTTTAGGTGTCGAGGTATACACGGTAGTGGCGCGTCTTCTCCTTGTAATTTTACTAGAGCCAAGTAATGCAGTATCGTCATTGGTAGAATCAACACCTTCGGTATCATGCTCGTCCTCGTCGCCGTCGATGGCTGATGCAAATTCAGACTTTGACTTTCCGAGATTAGCGATTGTTTGATTACTGTAACTGTCTAATTTACTCCAGTCTTTACTCGTAGATGCAGCACCACCGATGCTCCAGAGTTCCGTATTGCCAATAAACTCTTTAGGCACGTTGAGAGCACGGAGCAATCTTGCAAATTCTTTTCTTCCAGTGGCTTTGTATTTTTTTCTAGATCGTGCGGCTTCGTTGACCAAATCTATAATGTTTGAATTGTGAATTTTTTCACCGTCAATGTATACTGTACCGCGAGCATCCCAAAATATACGCTCAGTGTGTGATTTTAAATGGTTTAATAATAGCTGTGTGCTTTTGTTGAAAAGTTTTGGAACGCTTTGTACAATTAAATCGTCTTGCATGGGTTCCGAGTGTAGAGGAATTTTTTCACTAGATGTTGCACGTGGTTTACGTTTTTCTTCCATAAAGAATAAGTATCGACGCAAAGCACTAAGGTACTGTGTTAAACGATCTTGATCATTTGTATATGTTGTTGAGTCGAGAATTTTTTTCATCTCATCATCCAGACGACTGAGATTGTCACCGATAGTTTGACTAGTCCCGAGGCTTGGTGTACTTGGTGCATTGTCGAGGCCTCTTGTCACACCATTACTGCTGCTGCTGCTCGTAGATGGTTGCGGCTCTCGTTGCATTCTATCTAGCTGATCTTTGGATATAAGAACCATTTTTTTGATGCTCGACATTTTTTTTTTTTCAACGTGAAATTGATAATACACCCTCCAGTATAGGTTGTAGAAGAAACGGTAGAAAACTTCTGCCTTTTTGAACAATGACACGTTTTTTACTTTTCCAAGAATTTTTACGACTCTTTGCAGCCAATTTTCTTAAAATTTGTTTATGTTTTTTAAGCTTCTTCTTTTGATGGTTTTTTAACGAGACTGTTCCGTAAAGGACGTTTAACGCGCACTCGCAAATATACTTGATTAATTTTTCGTCAGCCGATTTTAAGAGAGCTATACGCTGATTTTTGTCAGAATGTCTAAGAGCATCCAAGAGAGCGATATATTTTTTTTCAAACGGTAGTTTTTTCCGACTCGTGCTATCCGAGCCAGCTGATGCGTGCTTCGGCATGGCTGAGGGGCGACTAAAGAATACCAGAGCAGCATTCTTCTTTTTAACCAACGACGACGACGACGAAAGCCACGAGCTTATTACATAGAGTGTTCCCAAGCGCTGGTGGTGTACTTTGGCAAGTAAATATATTGATATTCATCGTCTGGAAAAATACACGTTCTAAATCTAAACTCATCCGCTGTGCTCTGTTTACAGTCAATCATCAAGTAGCCAAACGGTTTTGTTGTAGCATCCTGATACGCCTCTTTGACAAATTTTGGATCTTCAGGATAGACTTGTCGGGCTAGATGTTGAATCTGTGCACGATCGCGTGGATTTTTGAATAAGACAATATCTGATGCATTGAGGCTAATGTCTCGAGCATATACGCCTTTGTGGAACAGATTTTGTGTGATGAAAAAGACAGATATGTTCTTGTGGTGTGAGCCTTTAGTAAAGAGATCGACAATAACGTGATTCGAGGCTTCGCGCATCATATCGTCGATTATCAAGAGTTTTTTCAGGTGCGGATCGTTTGAGTAATCCTCGGCTTTAGGCAAACCTTCTCGAAACTCTATAGTCTTGCCGTTTCTTAGCAATTTCTCACTTTTGTAGCCATCCTGCCACTCGGCGTAATAAAATAAGATTCTGTCAAATGTCACATCTGCCATTTCATCGATAAAATGTAAAAAGCGCTTTATAAACGAAGATTTTCCACACGATGTTGGTCCGCATACCATGCTTGTCCAAGGATGTGTCCAACGAGTATCCATGATGATGTCGATGATGCTGACGGGATAAGCACACAATAACAACTAAATTTGTTTAAAAAAAAAACGAGCATATTATTCAGCTGCGGGCGGCGGCGGCGGCGGCGGCGGCGCGGTGGTAAGCTAATTTACCGGCTGCTTACAAGAGCTTGTAGCTTNCAACAACGACCGCTAGTCCCCAATGCAGCGCTGTTAGCTACGGGGCCCAGCACGTGCGCCGTTCTAGCCTAATAGCTTTCCCCCTTGCGCAGAAATGTGTATGTGTTTCTAGCGGAAAGACTCCCCCCTCCCTAGACTGCGCCACTTGACTCGAACCCCCGCATTTGTCACAGTGGACCAGCAGTGCGTTGCTAGCTGTATTGCGAGTGAGAAGCAGTAAAGTGAAAATATCCGTTATAAAGTGTAATATTTCAAAATGAGTGTTGGTATTTGGCCTCGAGATATCGATGCGCTCCTATCGCAAACCAAGGATTTACGCATCACCCGCTTCAACACCCCCTCATCGTTTTATGTACAACTAGTTGAGGAGGATGTTTTATACAAGCAGCTCGAAAAAGCCATGCTGGATTATTATAAAACAGCTTCTGCCACAAAATTACTTCTAAAGGAGCTACAGGTAATACTGAAAACAGTACATTTTTTCTAAAAGCATGATGTATGTAAAACTAATTTCATTTTTTTATTACAGCCAGGCACAGTCATTTCTCTGGTTGAGCGACGTAAACGCACACGATGCGTCGTCACGGAAAATCGGTACGCAGGTTATAGGCTGTATCGGCGAGCGTGTCAAGATCTGGATACTGGGGTGCGGTACAAATTGACAGAAGAGCACGAAGACCGTGGAATCTACGTTTTGGAGGCCAATTTTCGGGTGTTACCACCGCGATCAATCGTATGTGGTTTAGACTACATTACCCGACACCAACGTCCGGACGGCTGCTATTGGACAAAAATGGCATGTAACTATTTTAGACTCGAGACGTTAGGCTGCAATATTCGCGGAAATTTTACAAACAAGGGTCTTCTGAAAAACTCGGCCTATGTCTATCTCAAGAGTTTCGGTCCTAAAGAGAATGTAATTCATGTTAATACGGCACTCGTATTTTTTAACGTCGCAAAGTATGCAGAGTCGGGACTGAGACATCCGATATTAATGTACGATAAACCCGGTAAAGTTATAAATCAGCCGCAAACTACTATTTATTAAAAAACATGTAATTTTGCATATTGCTATAATGATAATAAATATTTAAATAAAAACTTGTAATAAGGACACAAATAAATATAATTTTATTTATTTTAATTTTCATTAAAAATTTATTTAAACTTATAACTAAGAATACACAATATTTATTTTATATTTTTACAATATGATACAGTATTCTAGACGCTACGCTATATTTATACATTCATACGTGATTTCTACAGGGTCGTTTGACTCGTACGTACACTCGCACACAATCATAGGCTCATCATCATCGTCGTCATCGTCCAGCGTTATAACAGTCGCCGAAGCCGGCAGTCCGAAACGTAAAGACGACGGTTGTCGCGGCGGAGGGGTTGGCGATGCCGGCGGCTCAAAGCGCAGCGGTGACGGGTCTCTCGGCGGGGGGCTTGGCGATGCTGGCGTCCCGAAACGTAGAGGCGATGGGTCTCGCTGCAGCGGCGCCCAGCAGTCGTAAATCGACCCCTCCGTCGATGATGCGTCGGTCATCGACTCTTGCGAATGATACGCCGAGACTTCATCTGTCCACTCCTCCGTATCGTCAAAATCACCCCAGTAATTGGGTTGATTCTGGGGGCGGTGTGGAACTGGGCCGTAAATTCGACCATACTCCTCAATATCAATCCACTCGGGGCCCCAAACGGGTGGTGGCAACGGTGCAGGCGTATACTCACTCCACTCCACTGAACGATATCCCGCCCGATTAAGCAGCATGCTGTCGCAGTTGAGGATAGCCTCGACCGTACTATTTGCTGCACGCATTTTTCTGCAATAATTAGAAAATATTTTCAACATTAAAAATCTATTGTTTAAAAATTTTTACAAAAGAACTTTTGTTTAAAATAAATACCTTATAGTTTGCTGCGCTGACTGCTGTTGGTGGTGGAGGTGTAGTGACAGTTGTCTACTACTGTGGACAGCAGTGGTATTGCTGATACTGCTACTGCAGGTATATGATGTCCGACACTCAAATCCCTGTCAGAAACTAAGTCGTGACGGNTGTTTAAACGGTTAGACTTTGCTGCTGTTGCTGCAAGGGCAGTTTGCTGGCGAATGTGCATCTCAGTCGCGACACCTTTGGTATATATACCCCGCGAAGCTCTGTCCATCTCTCTTCCCTACTCCGGCGATTTTCCACCCCCGTTTGTACGGATACCTTTGCTACCTGAAATTTAGTCTGCAGCCATACAATAAATTATGCGCAGCCAGCCGAAAACTTTCTACGTCTTTGAACCCACGCAAATAAAGACACCATGTGTCTGGCAAATGTCGCGAGTCACGTACATTCGCGCAAAGACATCTTGAAATAATTTACACAGAAATCCAGATTACGAATACATTTATTTATACAAAAATCATTTTTTTATACAATATATTGGTGTGCGGTACATTTAAAGCTTGCGTCCTGCCTTACAGATTTATAATTTCCGAGAATATTTGAACAACCAAACCTTATAGACTTTATCACGTTTTTTTCTATAATATGCACCACGTCCGACACGTGTGCATCTCTGTACAATAGATTTTCCTCAACCATTTTCATCTCTATACGTAATCTAGCGCAAGAAGGCTGCCAACATTTTACAGACTTACAATCGCTGCATATATTTCTCCTAAATAAGCCTTTCATATACACAGTCATTGTGACGTTGTTATTATATTTAAATAAATTTATCACGGTCATTAATTCGTTATAGTAACGCTGTCGCATCATGTATTTTGCCTTAACTAAGCTGTGAAGAAGACTGTGCCATACAAGACCCGTTAAACTCTTCTTATATTCCGGATAGTGCTTGCACTGCGGTATAGCGCAGTTATTTGCGTGACACTCACACGCGCTCTCTGCACCGCAAAACCCCAAATACGCTCGACAAGCTAAAAAATTATTAAAACAATTTACTTTTTTTATAACCGTAGGGGTAGGATATTGTCGGGTCAACAAAACGTCTCTTTTTCAATACGACAGAACAAGTTTTTTCTTCATTTACAGACACCACCTCGTGTATAGCAGTCCGGCGCAATACATTATTTGTTACACTTATAGTATTACTACCTAAATCCTCGGCATCTTCACCATTTACATCATGATGCTTTTCGATCATTTTAACTATACTGCCGAAATTTATTTTTTCACCATTTTCATAGTTTTGTCTAAAACCTTTTACTTTACTAATATCTTTAAAGCTTCCATCGCTCTTTCGTACGCGATATGCATAAAATTTAGGCCCCGCGGAGGCAAAACATTCTATGTACGCCCCAGGCCCGTATTCTTCCAACTCATCCGTAAGCTGTCCCAAATACGGCCCTGTAGGTGGTTCATAATAACCAGCCGGCTTGTCGATTTTAGTTTTATATATAACAGAGTCCGTATCATAGTATAACACACGCCTATCCAATTTAATTAAATAATCTAAGAGCGTTAGACGGGCCTGCGCTGTCGTGTACGCAGCGATGACAACATTAGTATTAGCCGAGTTGGATTCGATCTCCTCTCTATACCTCCATGTATGATACATAACCATATCATTTGCAGGCAGAAAATTTTCGATAACTATGTCAGGATTCGTAACAAATTTTAACATTTCTTTTCGCGATCGAGTTATATGTGTTTGCGGTAGATTGCCTCTTTGCCCGAACTTGCTCCATAGCGTATTTAGACACAATTTAGCTACAGAGCGTAAACTTTATTTTGCTAATTTTATCGTAATCTAATTTTATACCCTCTGCACGCTCGTAATTCTCAATATATGCGCGCTTTTCCGCTTCAGTTACAACACCTACAGGAAAGCCCGAACTCTCCTGTTTAATTTTTAAAAAAGTATCAATATAGCCGGCGAATAACCCTCCGGTACGTGTGACGGGATCGTATTTTGTAACCTCGTACTGCCAAATAACACTAATCGCCTTGAGTGAATAACCGTATTCTAATGCCTTCTTTATTTCTAGCGCGACCCATGTCCCCGACAAAATACGATCTTTCTCGTTATTGTGATCGCAGTCGTCCTGATTCATCGTTTCGCAGCAGGAGCGACACAGTGGAAAGAGTAGTCGATTGTGCATTTTAAAAGGCAATACCGGATGAAATAAATTGCGCGGCGGAAGAATCTCACACTGCACAAGACCCTCGACGTTTTCGCTAAAAAATTCAAAATTATCTCCGACTAACTCACGACACATATTTCCGACATAAATTTTCGGGTGACCGATCGGAAAAACACCAGTTTTACAAATATAAGGATATAGCGAACACACATCGAGATATCGTATCTGCTCGCCAGCTCTGGCTCTGGCTAGAGTTACAACGTTTCCCGTGCGACCCCCGAAAAAAGCATCGCGCGGCTTCAATAAGACATTCTTTGCTAACGGATGCTGACTAATAAAGTTTTTAAACGCGTCATTACCACGATAATTTTTCTCGAACTCACACTCCCAGAGTTCAATTAACTCGTAACCGTACGATTTTATTCTTTTCGACATTATAATTGTATTTTCATACCGCTGTCCAAATGTCGTTTTATCGGACAGAAGACGGTCGCGATCTTTTAAATAACAACGCGGACATCCATGCCAATAACAGCCGTGAAACTGATAAACCCTGCCTTTGCCTCCATCCGTCGCTAAAAAACCGTCAACAAGAGGCCCTTCGACTAAACGATGCTCGTGAGCTCTTCCGGCGTGTGTTATTTCGCGGCCTATTTCCCGCTCTACCCACAAAAGCCACTCTATACATTTCTGCGAGTGATTTCCCGCACGCAAATACCCCTGCGTCGGTATAAGACCAATTGTATCTTCTTTTAAAAAATTTTTTCGAAATACGCGAGAACACGCGCTGGCAAGAGTCACACTCTCTGCAAATGGATCGACATTTGCGACATCTAAGAAAATTTTCCTAAAACGCATAGCCGCTTCTCGCAAGACTGTAACATCTTGCTGACAATACTCTACCAATTCTTTATTCAAATCGAATACAGAATCAGCAGGTATTGTCGCGTACCAGTTATAAAAGTCGGCGCGTTCCTGAACAGTCATACTGTCTGGAGAATACATTTCTGCAGCCGGATATGGCCCTATGTATTCGGCGTTTGCTGTCGTGTTGAACCGATGAGGAAAATATCCTTTTTTAACGTCTGTGTCAAGACCAAACGTTTTTGGCAAAGCAGACAATTTAGACGGTATATAATTTAAAGAATCAATAAACAACGTTAATCCAACTTTTAATTTTATGATGTTACGACCGTTTAAAATTACTACTGGCTGTTCGCCGTTATCCACTAAATATTTTAAAATAAATTGCGCGTCAAAAGCTTTAGCATTGTGCGCTATACAAATAAAATTGGAAAAACCCTTTGTCTTTTTACGGACAATGAATTTTAAAAAATTACCCACACAATCCATGCCCTTAAATATGTGTTCTCGGATCCCACAAAAAGAGCAATGATTTAACGTTTTAACGGTGTAACAGGCATCACAACATAGCTGTGCAACACACAATACCGGATTTAATAAATTAAGCGAGGTCTCATTCCCAGTAATTTTCTCTTCCCGAGTCTCAAAATCGTAAAATACGAAACAGTTTTCCGGATGACTTCTTTGTTTTTTATTTATGTTTACACGGCGCATCGTACATAATTCGTTTGGCGAGTGCTTTCCACGACATTTTTGACAAAACGACTTGCCACACTCGTGTTTTCCTTTACCGTGATTAACGATCCTGTCACACGTTTCGCATAAACGGAAGATACTGCATACCGATCGTTTTGCCCCCGCATGAATACGCTCTTTATTTCGCGATGCCGATCCTAGTTTTCGGTGCTTAAGCAAACAGTTTTCGTTATAAAAATCCCGCTTGCAATCGTTACAGCTAATCGGTTTTTCCGGTTGTTGACTACATCTTGGGGTACCGAAACACGCATCACATAAGGCCGCACATGTATGTTGGTTAATCGCGGAATAAGCATAATTACACGGCTCGCAAAAGTACATACCGCTTCGCACGCCAACGAGGTTTAAAATTAAATCATAGTGCCGTTGCTCGCGATAAACCATAATATTTATGGTCTTTTCGTATTGCCCCCGCACAACCTTTGAACCGTCAAAAAATAAGGGCTCGTCTTTCCTCCCAAACGTTTCGTTTACATACGCGCGAATCACAATTTTTTTCTCTACGAGAAAGCGCTGAAATTTTTCAAACTCTTGAATGCCGCACCCCCTACCATTTTCGAGCACTACACCCCCTTCGCGCATTAATTTTAAGGCCCGGGCCTTCTGAAAAGACGGGTTCCCGCGCATGTCGTGCCACTCTTTCCCCCACTCCCTACTCGCGTTTTTATTTACATAAACTAACCCGCAAGCTAACGCGCGCGGTAAACATAAATTATCCTCGTTTTTAATGTTTAATATACTCCGTTTGTCGAGCATGCTCTCCACAGTCGTCGTTCCACCCAGCCCCTCAAATGCCTTCTCCCACTCGTCCGCATCTGGCATGTCGATATACGTGGCTATCAGTGTAAATGTATCGTCTATATCAACTATCCTTTTGCTTTGTTGAATTTTTCTAAACATTTCGAGCACGGGTTTGTAATCTAATTCGCCAATAGTAGTAGGGGGCATCCACATTTTGCCATCTACAAATTGATCGCAGCTAACAGTTATATTAATCAAATCTACTGGTTTACACCCTTCTTTTATTTTTTTCCGTTATTTGCCGGAATGCCAGACTAGTCCAAGTTTCCGAATCTTTATCCGCGGGCCTAGCGACTATTTTAAATCTCGTCACATGCTCATTGACTTTCAATCTCGCACTCATTCTATCGTATTCGTTTAAAATATAATAGGTTTTTAAATTACCCCCACTTAGTACGGCCTGCATCACACCCTCGTCGCGAAGCCCGCTTCCTCCTTGGGTCGTTGATCCCACGGTGGCATTCTTGGGTTCTGGCGGTACGGCTACCTGCGCCGACGACTGCTGCTGTTGACCGTTCGACGTTGACGGCTCGT